>CAJQZN010041424.1:0-15629 GCA_907164685.1 Colias eurytheme
TGAACTTACAAAAATGCAAAGAGATTTTGGTATGTTTTAAATTTAATCAAGATACAGTAGCTCGAAAATTTCAATTCATAAATAAAAGAGAGTCTAGACAAGCAGATGCGAGGTCATTAGTCCTCATCGATGTATTCAGTCCTTACGTCACCGGTCGCTGGAGCAACGCGAGTTGAATAACAATGATGGATGTCCACTACCCAGAACGATAATTAAATTTTCCACACGCTCGACGCACAAATACGGAACGAATTCGGAAGGTTCTCGAACGCTAAATTGCTTTACCAAGTTGTGGCAAAGGATTGGAAAAATACACTGAGTGCCTCAATGTTTTAGGAATAACTTGGGATGCGGACGGGATATTCTCAAGACACCAATGCTTTAATCTGGTTAGGAAAGTAATAATTTACAATTGCACGGCAAGGAAATGCGGTTGTTGAACACTCATAATTTTACAGTGGGTTCTGAATGTTTTTAAACATAAATTACGGTTAAAAGTTGAGGACGACTCATATAAGAGGTTGCATTTATTTTGATCTAGATTAAATTTCTATTCTTTAAAAAATTATAAATTTCATCTAGTTATGATAATAATTTTTAGTCTTTATATAAGTGACGTTCAGGAAACATAAATATATGAAACTGAATAGATAAATAACATTATGATTTTTAATTAAAAACACAGACTGCAATAAATAAAGCACAGATATTTGAAAGCTTAAATGTTTGTGCTTACTTTGCATGTGCTTAGATATTTAACCATGCATCTACTTAAATATCAAAGCAGACAGCCTGGATAAATAAATAGTTCTAAGTTAAATATTTAAAATCAAGCGAGAAAACCAAATGGTTGTAAACGTATAAAAGCTTAACTGCACGTCAAAGAATCATGCCAAGGATGAGCCATGAGAGCAAATAAATACCAAGAATTTATTGCCACACAAATATTTACGCTGACAACATTGTTTGCGTGTACAGAACATACCCATCGACATATAACTTCACCTCTCACCTAATTCCTAGGCAAATTCAATGCGCAAATGTGCAGTTATGTCTCCGCTGAAATAGTAAACACTATAACGTTGTACCACTATCTTGTTTGCATCTGAATTTTTAGTAAAAGAGGGTAGTACTAAAAATCTCTACATTCAAACGACAGATCTTTAATATAAGGATAGCAATTTCATATAACTTCCACGTACATCAGAAAGATTCGAAAAGTGTTGTAAATAACGAGATCCTTTATTTAATTTCGCAAAAATCTACCTCTAGGGTAAAAACAAACACTCAAGACATCTTTTGAGGTGGTTTTAGGTTTACCCACGCGTAGTGCAAACGACACAATGCCGGGGGCGTCCATCTTGAAAAACGTTAATTGCTACACAGCTGAGCTGCTTGATTCGTGCATTCTCAAAAAAACCTTATCACCTAGACTTAGAAGCTATGTTCCTTCGAAGAAGAGTTTGTTGATATTTTCTGAATACAGCTCAACTTCAAATGGCTTCAAATTTCTTTAGTATTCACATAAACCGTGTATCATATAAAATTACACTTTTATGTGTGGTTTTAATTGAAATTGGATGCGGATATTTTTCTTAGGGATTACTTAATTAAAATAAACGAAATATACTTAAATTATGATATTGTTTTGACGTGACAACGTCTTATAATTCGATATAGCCGAAAAAACATGACTCATGCGGCGTTACCTCGCTCTGAGGCGTTCTATGTAAGGCTTGAAGTGCAAGCGAGAGCGCGGAACGAGCGACAAAGAAGCACAATCGGACGTTGTCACGTTCAACTATCGTCAGTAAACCGACTTTACAGACAACCAATTTTTTATGAATGAAATTGCACAGTATGAACCTAAGTGTGTAGCCTGTAGAACTTATTCTAGAATCTGTATTTGATATCCTGTTTTTATATAAATTGTTTCTGAAAATAATATTGAACATATTGTGTCATATTTAATGAGAGCAAATTATAAAATTATTGATCTTTTAAAAAGAAACGAAACTATTAAGAGAATAAAATGTTAAAACTCTCAATTCGTCCTTATCGTAGTTACAGGATAAAAATGCATTTTGCTCTAAAAAATAGTATATCCAAAGTAGAACCAATACTGTTCAATTGAACATGCCAAGCAAGAATGTTATTGCACCAATGTAACCCTTACAAGAAAAAACAAAATCCCAAGCAAAACAATTTAATCAACCTCATTGTCACGGTCATCAACAACACATACAACATATAAAACGATTTAAAACCGCTCTGAAGGAAATCCTCGTAATTGGAAACAAGCCAAATTGAATCTTAAATTCAATCTGGTATAAGACCCTCTATCGCAGAACCAAGCAACCAATAAAGGAGAAGAACGACGCAACAGATCCCTAAGAATATGTTCACAGGCTCGCTCCGAGTTACTAACACTCGCAATTCATTTTGCGAACTGAATATATTACTTTTTTAACATACAATAAACAACCCAAGAATTTAACACATAAGGTACAAAATAGGGTGATACAAAAATCGCAGAAATAAACATGGGCATCCGTTACATCCCATTCTATTTTGAATCCTACACCACAGAACATGAGGACTAAAACTGTTTTCGTGTAATGGTAACATTTTTACAAATCCCGAATTGTGATCACATAGTAGCGAGGACGATAAATACGTTCGGTGTATTGAAATCCAACATATTATGGGCTAGCAAATTGATATTGAAACGGCCTTTTTTAAGTTTAGCATGAATACATTAGCTTTTAGTTCTTTGTAGTTCGGATTACATTGCGAGTATTTATACATTTAACAGATAAAATAAATGTGCAAGAGATATTTTATTCTTCAAGGAAAATTTATGAAGACTAAAACGTAAAAACTTTTCACAATAAATAGAAAGGAACTCTTTCGGCCATTGTGTTTTATGAACAACCTATAACCATTACAGCAAAATTGATTTCAATTTTATGGTTTCTGCTCCCCTGAATCCAATCATTGTTATCGCTTGTGTATGCTATTAAAATATAATGAGATCGAAATCTTTAGAAATGACCCAAAACAACATCAAATTTGGTTTCCCTTTTTTAAATTTTAATTGTGAATATTGGGATGTTTTACCTTTTTCTTGTTGAAAAAGTTTAACGTAAGTTAAGATTAAAGCTTTAAGGGTCAGATAAAAAGTATTTATTTGAAAGGAACGGCGAAATAAGAACTATAAATAGCATGTTTTATGATCAGATTACGAGGCCCCTTGAATAAGTAAGACAGTCCAGGTGTCGTCTCCATCGGAAGTTACATTTAGCGTCCTTGACGAACAGGAAAAGGAATTATTTCCCCTTCAATTTACAAATTTCTGACCAAAGTTTAAATAATATGTTGTTATGTTGATTTTGAAGAAGTGAAAACTTTCCTAAGATGAGCTATCACCAGTTATTTGGAGGGTCAGTAAAACAAAATTATCATTTATACCCTAGAAGCATTGAGGTTAATAAAATTCAAATTTGATACATTTGAAGCTATCATGTTTTTCTTATCCGCTAGATACTTTATCTGTTCCTCACAATATTTGATAATAGTATCTTATTCGATACTTGATATGAACCGTGAGATACTGCCTCTGCAAAATATTAAGATACAAGCTGACGCTTACTCAAGCCAACTTACTTGTGGACCCTTGCCAGAAGTCATGTTTATAGCTGATGCATTACACTACAGTTTGTTTTGCTAAGCTTTATAAGTACAATAATGATCGATGCTTGAATAATGTCCTGCTTTAAATTGACTAAAAATCTAATAAAACTGGTTATATTATGTATTCGTTTAAATTACAGATGATGATCCTATTACAATCGTCAAAAAAAATTATGAAGAAATAAAATGAGTGACAAAAACAATATTCCGATATCACTACATACCAACTGCAATTTCCTCTTTTAAGTTTTTCCAGTCTAGTATTAATTGAATTTTATAACGATCATTTATGACCACATTTAATGGCTCCTACAAAATTTCTGCTGATACGCAACTCTGAGATAAGACAAACAAAAACTGTAATGGCTCACCTTTCATAGCTTCCTACTTAGGCTTTATAAGTTTTAAAGAATACCGTTATTGGAAAGTTCACTAGCGATCATTTGAAATCGAGAAGTTTATAAAGTGATAGATATTCATAAGGTGCGATGAAGCAAACTACGGTGAACAAATCAATGTCACTTTTAAATTTGTTCTATCTGTTCTTCCAATTCCCATAACAATTCCATCAAGAACCCAATGACCAATATGTAGGATAGAAGTACGTCATTAAATAGAGATACTCGTAGACATACATTCTCATCTTTAAAAAAGTATCTACTAATAGCGCTTCTTTTATTTACACACAGTGTAACAGTGTTAAATGAAATAATTATTGTGGAAACACAACTATTGTGAGCAGCCTTACAATGTCTGGGTTAAACCGGTTGGACGGTAACTTCTTAGAAGAATTACTGGTTTAATAAGATTACCGTGAGGCTCCACGAAGTGTGTTAATCTGTTTATGTGTATTATGCGGTTGAGTAAAAAGCGGATGCTTAATCCGTTACAATGTGAATAAACTATTTGAATTTTTTATTGATTTTATTGTATCTATGTTAAAATTCGCAACAAAATTACTAAGATCGATTACTGCCAAAATACACAATGATTTAACCACTTATTCATAAATTTATCAGGAGACGCATATTTTTATCAAATATATATTTAATTTATTGTTTGTAAGTATAATTTCTTACATAATAGTTAAATTCAAATTAGAAAAACTGTAAACACAACTAGGAGTATAGCAAGGATACCACAATAAGATCTAAAACCACACACACAACAGACAATTACTCGGGGGAGCCACCATTGATCATACAATGACAACGTCCAATAACAGGACATGTGCCGTCATTTCGACATTAATATACAAACGTGGCTTTATCCACTTCAGTTCAACATTAGACACGGTCGGATACAGATCTACATAGATGTCGATATATACAAGTATTGTCCTATTTATCATTCCACAAACGATTTATGTGTTGTGAAATACCGATTAGGTGAATGTAATACAGTATAACGTACCTGTTTGTAGAAACTTTTTTTTGTGACTTGTTCGGCTCGCGCGCACGCTTTCCTCCTTCTAATTTGGTAGTTTTCTATCTTACACATTGGTCAATAAATCGATTTTTTTATTGTACATATAAGTTTTATGGCATTCAAATGCTCTATCAATATAATTTTTTACCCGACTACGGCAAAGCAAAAGGAGGGTTATGATTTTGACAGGCTACGTATGTATGTATGTATGTATGTATGTATGTATGTATGTATGTATGTTCATCTGTTCCCTCGTAACTTCTAAACTACTTATCAGAATTCGACAAATGACATATCATTAGAAGCGTCTTAATTGTCCGCTGGTTATAGGCTATATGGGGTTTCACAAAATTTAATGTGGCGCCCTGTAGCGGACAAAACATACGGAGTAAAAAAATAAAGTTAAGATAAATATGCCGTGTTTGGTATCATTTGAAAGCTTTTTACTTGCAAATTTTGAATATATATTTCGGAGATTCCTCGCGATTAATTTCAACGTCCGCCATGATCGTAAATAATAAAAAGAATCAGTGCGCACAACTGGCGCGGTTGGCTGTCGGGCGGCAAGTGTCGGTCGAACTGACACCCCCCAACCTACCAAACTACTGACTCAAGGAAAATGTCATTGTCACTTGTCATTGTCATAAATTCATTCGTTAAAACTTCAAGTCTTACTGCGTCAATATTAAAAATACTCACAACTTTACCAATAGATGGCGTTAATACCAACTGAATAAATCAATACTCCGACATATATATATATTACTAGCATTTGCTTGTGACTTTACCTGTATTCATGGGCTGATTGCATATAATTCACATATTTTCGTTCATAGCTTCTTTATTAGTTCATCAATTTAACTTTTGTCAATATTATGCGCCACAAATACACTTTAACACCAAAATAGTACAAATAATAAAAACTTAAAAAAACTAAAACCCAACTACGACAAAAAACGACGCTGAAAAAGTATAAAACAAGATTTTCAGAATTCCACTATGTAGAGATAAATTTTCATTTTTGGAAAGGCGTAGTCACACGTTACATAATATATCTAACGTAGCACTTTGACAACGTGTGACTACGCCTTTCCAAACATGAAAATTTATCTCTACATAGTGGAATTCTGAAAATCTTGTTTTATACTTTTTCAGCGTCGTTTTTTGTCGTAGTTGGGTTTTAGTTTTTTTTACTTTTTATTATTAAAGAATAAAAAAATCGATCGATCGATCGAATCGATCACAAGGTAGGATTCGAACCTGCGTCTTTCCGCCAATCCGGAGCGACGTTCGATTCTTATTAAATACATAGAAAAACAAACAACATATTTAATACTAGATTTCCGCCCGCGGCTTCGCCCGCGTTTTCAAAGGAAAACCCGCATAGTTCCCGTTCCCGTGGGATTTCCGGGATAAAACCTATCCTAAGTGTTAATCCAAGTTACCCTCTATATGTGTGCTAAATTTCATTGTAGTCGGTTCAGTAGTTTTTACGTGAAAGAGTAACAAACATCCATACATCCATACATCCATACATCCTTACAAACTTTCGCCTTTATAATAGTATTAAGATTTATTAATGCTATGACACTACATCTCATTTCCACATGAACGCAAAGAAAACGACTTTCGCTAATAAATTTTCTAAATAAACAAAATGTCAAAAGCGGCTATTGCAATTGATTAAAAGTCTGCTCAGAGTTCCGACAGTTCAAATAGCAAGCGATTTGGCAGTTTATCAACTAATATCAACTTATGAGTACACTGGCGTCAATGTACCTACCGTCAGTCAGATACAAGATATACCTTTCCCATTTACTACCTGTAAAATTGTCTCTATATTCATATAGAAGCATTTTCTTAATTAAAGAAACCTTAATGTGAACTTAAACTTGGTTAATAAAGGACGCAGACAAAGTATCAGGTCGTAACTCGTAAATGTCGAAATATATTATTTTTATGAAACTTTTTAATGTTATAAATCAGTCATAAAATTTTTATGGGCTAGCATTTCTTTGATTCAATGTATCTTCTGTTCGTTTGAATGAATTATTATTAATATTAAACTAATGAGACTTATCTTGTCTCAAGGACGTTATATTATATAATGTAACCATATTGAAGATGTCACTCAAACATACGTCTGCTTAATTAAGTGACATAATGGAATAATTAAGGCTTAAAACGGAATTAGTGTGATATTAGCAACGTCATACTGCAGTTAATGGCCTGTAAATGTTTAATGAGATTTTTATGAATCGTATATTAATTTAGAGTTAGACTAATAATAGATTGGCTGATGCCCAACTTAGCGTATTTAACGTATTTAAATTTTTGATTTGAAAAAATTATAGATATGCACGTGTTATATACGTGTACACGTACTTATATAATACTAGTTAACTACAAATGTAGTGTTATTTATTTAAATAGAAAAAAAAATATCAAAACGAAGTTAAAGTAGCAGATACAGGAACGGCAGTTAAATATGTATATAATATACGGTCATATTATTTAGATAAATAGTACCCACATGAGTAGAGAACGATTAGTTCAATTTATGTACATACTGGATAAGCGTCCCCCTAATAAGTTCAGTTACCATCTCATATTTATTCATTCTGTGTCATATTCTATTAAAATAGATTGCTATTGACTGACTCCCCTCTCTGTCTGCTCCTCTAAAGATATCTGTAAACCATTGAATGAACTTGAACCTTGTTATATTATTCTTACAAATAATTACAATCAACCTAAATTTTTTGTATGCTTTAATTAAAGTTAAATTAAAACACTTTCTTATGCAAGGCCAGATTGTAAACAATATCTAACATAGGTACTTATTAAACATGTTTATTTTTAAAGTGAAACTTCTTTAGGCGCGTTGAGAGTAAAATTTTAAGGTCGAGTCATGGCAATACCGTCACGTCATGGAGTAAGGCGACGATTTTGGTATCTTTAAATCTTGCCAAAGAAGTTTCACTTCTGACACGTGTGCTCGGCACACACGCTCTTTTGTGTAAATGTTTCATTCATAGAACACTTATTAATGAAATCATTTTAAACAGTTGCATATTCAAAGTTAAGCTAGATTTTATTCTTATTTTTTACAAGCAAACCTTACGGAGCCCGAGACCTTTCCAACGAATGCAAAACCATGGAAATCGGTTCGTGCCGCGTGCGTTCTGGAGTTATAGCGTCAGGAAGGAAAACCGACTTATTTTTATATAGTAGAAGATAAATGTTGAATCATAGATCAGTCTACAAAACAGCATGATTGAGTTTCAAGGTAAGATAATATCATTAAAAGGACGCTACCTGCAAAAAACGTTGTGTCGAACGATGATCCTATTGTAAACCAACCTAATTTAATTAATAGATAAGTAGATTACGTTTCGGCAGTTTATGTAAGCTTCTTACCCAGCGTCGTCCTAATTTCTACAAAAATACTCATATTTCAGTTTAAATTTGCTGTGATTGTTATCCCTGTTAGTTGATAATCATTTGACTTGTTTTATTTTTTGGTTATCTATCATTCAAATTCAATACTAATGATGTAGAATAATATGTGCTATGGTAATATGTATATTATTCCTACAGCATACAAAAAGTTTTGTTAAAAACATTCTAAACATTTTTTTTTTCTTAATAAAAAAATGTGCATTTAAAAAACTTTTACCTAGGTATAACATCTATGAGCCAGCATAAGTGTCATGATACTATAATATTATGGTGAAAAGTCTTCAACGTGTTGGAATTTAAATAATCTTTTAGTTACCTATAGTACGTAGGAGGTTGCAGCGACCGGTTTCTGATATGGAGCCCCTATTGGACATGTGATGTCCATTCCATCACAATTCCATATTAAAATGTTTATAGATGGTCTTAGTTTACAACTTTGAGATCATTCAAAAATGGCAATATTGAGCTATTTACCATGACTATCGTTTTTAGTCTTCCTGGTCTTCAGACTTCAATATTCATAAAAAGTAACAGTCAATGACTTATATATACAATTTTAAAAGACGATTAAGAATTCATGTAACACAAAAAACATCAAGGAAAAATCTTCCAAATGCAATTTATAAAAATATTGAGAAAAAGCTACATAAAGTTTAGTAAAAATTTATGGTAATACCAATAGCGGCGATTTTATTTGCAATTTGTGTCTATTAACAAGCGGAAAAGGCTTAATAGGAGCTCGTAACAAGGATTTAACGTCTTAGTTGAGGCGGGAGCATGACGCCGGTTTTGTATTTTGAGAATTCTCCCAAACATTCCCGACCGAATTCCCCGTAAAGTTTCGCCCTCAGCCGTGGAATAGGTAAACGATTTCCATAAAACCAAGTAATTCATAGCGCACGGCGAAGATAAGAAAATTTATATATTAGGAACTTCGGTACGATAACTTTGAAATATACATCGATAACGAATTCTTTGAAGTCTGCAATAGTTCGCAAGCGTCTTTGTCGCGATGTTTTTCTGTATCTGGGATGATCTGTGTAGCACAAAGGACGCTAAAACTTACCTTTGAGATGTAACAAAACACTGTTTGAATTCGCGAGACGAATAATTCAGATGACTGTATATTTCCATCAGTAAATTGCTTGCATTATTTAGTTGCAAGTTTAAATTCATTAAGCACTTGACGCAGCGAGCTATTTTAATTGCATGATTTAAAATAGTTAAAATACAAATCTTCCATTGCATGTTTCACGCAATAGTATTAGTTCATTTATTGAGCCTTGACCCTGAATGATGTCGTCAGTATAAATGATGATGTCATTGCAAATCTTTACATCGTTAACGATACGGAAGTCTAGATAATTGCGATAAGTAATATTTAATGAACATTTTAAGTCACGTTCAGGATCAGAGCTGTGAGCTTTAAATTAATAAGATTTATTTTTTCCAATGCATATTGTACCTTGAGTACATTGTGATTTACTAACAGCTTATCGCGTTTAACTATGTCATTTTCACTGCGTAATGTATTTGTACTAATATGTTATGTACATGTAACTATGATTTATTGCATATCTTAAGGTATAGAAGAGTAGTCGAGAGAACGCATGTTCCATACAGCACACATTTATATGTTGATACCAAATCTCTACAGTCTATTATTAACAGTAAAAAATATAATTTATAATAATCATTCCATACCATCATAGAATTTTTGTATACCTTTTTATCTACCTCTTTTTCTTTCAAACAATCATCATCCAGACAACAGTCTTTAAACACTTAATTTCTAACAACATTTGCTCTAAATACATTAGTTTCCTCACAGTCATCGATTTAGTTTGATTACTTATATCTGATTACCAAACAAGTTTAGTAGATAATAGAATACAATTCGGTGCAAATTCCGAGTCAAGGGTTCTACCCAGACAAACGGCCTCGCCCGCAGCATGACTCCGTTCATTAACAAGGATATAGCTGTAATTCTTATGTCATCGTCTATTGTGTATATTAAGACTGAGATCCATTCCTGTTTTATAGGCTTATATAATTAAGATCAGTATGAATTCACGTGTAGGGCTTGGTTTTGTGTGAGAAAATGTTTCTGGAATATTTAGTTCTATGATTACTGTATAATGTACTTATGCGATGATTACTTTAAATTTAATTTGATTTTTGAGATACAGAAATAAAATATACTCCAAGAGTAAATGCTTGTTAAGATGGTCTATTCGCATTACAACTCAGTATCAATTTTATAATTAATATCGTAGTTATACAATTATATTAATAAAATTATATGCATATGCTATAAAACATATTCTCTATATAAATAACTTGAAACATAATTGATGGTTGAATAATGAATTTGTATTACAAGGATCGTTGTTAAAGAAGATATCCTCATTCGTTTAATGTGATTGATTACTTATCGAACTAAGCCTTACACACCGCAATTACTTAGTGTAATGTTTGACGACAGACGCCATTACCACTTTTGTATCATTTATATTCGTTTTCCTCAATTTAAGGATTGAAGGACGATCCAATACTTATGTTTTCGCAAGGCTTTCAATCCCTCAAACCAACTTCTATTTGAGTTTTAGTGTTTGGCATCTTTACTTTATCTTTGGTCAAAGAAAGACAGTTTCTCTTATTGCTTTATTTCGGCCATTTACATAATACTTAACGTATACATGGTTTTGTATTTATATTGAGGTTTTATTGATTTTTCTAAAGAGTTCATTTTTATTGCATAAGTATATGCAATATTTGCATTTTATACTATTTTTCTTCACTTCTTATTTTTTATGAAGAACCTTTAACACTTTAGTATATTATTATTGCTCAGTTATTAACAGCATGTTCAAAACTAAACTGTTTGGCACACGGCTATAATAAATATCGGTTAATGTTTTGAGACAAGCTATTTCTAAACACGTTGCAAAGGATACGATATATATTTGACATTGTTTTGGTTTAGGGCTTAGATATATAGAGGTACATAGAGATTTATATTTATACGAAATTTAATGTATTCAGTAACCCCATTGTAAAGATTTATTGCTTATATTTTTTGTATTCATTTTATAAACCCACATCTGATATCAATTTTCAATATCATTACAGTCTATTTTCATACTTATTAAATATATTTTTAGAAAAATAAGCTGCCTTTGCATGGATTTATAGGCAATCGTTTAGAAAATGAGACGATTGAGAAAATTATCTGTGTATCAACCCTTCTAACTAGTAAATTTTATAAAATAACAGTATAATATATGTATTACGTAGGAGAAAGGAGCAAATTTTACTATACAAATGTCATAATAAGGTGTGTGGTGTTTCATAAAACGCAATGACAAATTACGTAGTAGTTTAATACCCAGTATACCTATGCGGTTTGTAGTTGTCTTCCAACTTCAGGATTACTTTTACTTCTCTAATATTAAATATGCAAAGAAGCCCTTTTCTTTAGAAAGTTTACTCATATTCTTGTGTCGCGTGAAAGTAATGCAAACATGAATATATTGGATGCGCAATTGCTTGTGCAACAAATAATTGTAAAAGTTCATGGCGACAGCGCATGTCGTAAGTTTTGAGTTATTACTCCATTGAGTTGAGTATTTTCATTACAATATTATATGGGCAAGAACATAAAAGCTTTTCCTACCATACGATGAAAATTGCATCGAAAATATCTGGGAAATCTCTAGAAAATACATTGCGGTCATCCATATGAATATTATATTCTAAGAATAGCTGATGGTCCACCTTGACATAACATTCACACAAATTGGCATTCAAAAGTAATTTGTCTTGAACTAGGCATGTTAATGCTACCTCCTTTATTTAGTGGGATAACGAGAGTCATCGTGTAAGGTGTGTCATTAAAATGATATATTGAATGTCATTGTTATCTATCTACAATATTAATTATAAGTTACAACTTGACAAATTTAGCAATAATTTTAATATATATATGTGAGAGAATCATAACAGAGTAGTTGTTATGTGGCTATACCTTCCTATTATAATGTACTCTACTGTGTATAACATAATGTCGATATTGAATTGATATGAAATGCATGGGTTTACGGGCCATGCTATGGTTTATATTCCTTGGGTCAGTAGCTCGATGATATAGTCTCGGTACTACCATCGACCGCGCAAGGTGTGCGCACTGAGTCATTATTTAATATTATTTCACATATCAACCTAACTATAATTAATTATGGAGAGTTATTTAAATTCTCCGACAGCAGCGGTGGGATCGGCACTTATTACCCCCGATTTGCAAGTGAGTGAAACGAGTG
Organism: Colias eurytheme; assembly: GCA_907164685.1. NCBI lineage: Eukaryota > Metazoa > Arthropoda > Insecta > Lepidoptera > Pieridae > Colias > Colias eurytheme. Next base: position 12,903 of record CAJQZN010041424.1, read on the forward strand.
ATAGTGTTAGTGAGGTTCAAGAAGAAATAGATAGTGTTCATGAGGTTCGAGAAGAACCAGAGTTTCCACCAATAAATCGTGAGAATGTTAACATAACAACAACATCATGTGTTGTGTGTGGGTTTTCCCAATAAAGCATCATGTCGTGCGCATCCCTGTTAAAAGAAATGGCAGATACACTTCCCGAAACGAAATATTTTGTTTCCGGGTCTAACGCATAAGTAAGGAAGACCCACTACGAGGCCAGCCTTCATCTACCCGTGTGGACATTATTTTTAACGTGAAAATAAGCTAAGAAGCGAGAGGAAATACCTTTTCGAGATATGGTATGGTAAAAAAGTGATCGAGTTTCAACATACATCGAGTGCTCCACTACAAAGTTGGCGCTAATCGACCGGCTGAGAACGGGCTGGAACTATACGAATATAGTAAGTTCGTGGTAGAAGGTATTGCAGATGACCAGGTATGATCTGATTTATTATGATACACGCCGATTGATTTTGTGGGTCTTGATAGACATTTTGGCACAAATCATTTAAAGCGTCGCATGTTGCAAATTGTTTGCTATAACTGTGTGTTCACATGTCATTACAAACGTGACTGTAAATCTCGCCCATGAAACAAAATCAGTTAGTTTAATCGATAAGAATAACAAAGGTCCGCTCAATATTTAAGAAATAGTACAACAACGCATTTATTGTCATAAATTTGGTCACATAGAAGAGGTTTGTTTTTCTAAGCAACGGGCGGCACGCTCTTAAAGAAACAATACTCTTATTAATGTGTGTTTACAGCACGATACCCCGCTTACAGTCACAGACGTTGCCGGCGTTAAGTTCAAGTGCCTTATTGACAGCAGGTCCGATTGTTTTTTTTTTTTTCCTTTGTAAAAGGATAGCCGATAGCATGACCGGGCCTCTAGAATTTGTATACACTCGCGTAACAAGAACTGGCACTGTATCAACCTATTCATTCGCCCGTACAACATTACCCATAACTGTTAATGATGTAAATATGAGCTTTGGTTATTGTAGACTCTCGAGTACTTCCTGGGATGGAGTAACAGGTCGAGATGTTTTTACTAGAGCCGGACGTAGTTTGATTATGGATAACAATGGGCTCAAATTATTCGTGAATTTAAAATAAACAATATTTGTTATTGCGGACAATAATTTTGAATCTATAGACACGGATTTAAATGATTTTAATGATGTTCATGGTGTGAGATCCATTATTGAAAATAAAGCACAAATTTTGTGAAATGGGAATAAGGCTTGTGAATACAACCCTAGCACAATCTACAGTTCTTTCATAATTAACATTGATAAGGTTTTGTAATGCCCTTGTTGTTAACCAAGGACTAGATAAATTACGTGACTTCATAGCTACTTTTTATATTCAACGATGTTCTCAAGTTTTCAAAATCATGAGAGGTCACATTATTTTGTTTAAAAAGACTATTGAAAGTCTCGCTTGCGCAGAGTTTTCATTTAATTGGAATAAATTCAAGTTGCTGTTGCAACATTGAATAGGTATTCACCACAAGGTTTCATAACATCGAACGGCAGCCTCGTCAGATTAAAAAAAAGGCTCTTGCTGAAGCATCATTGCAAGAAGAACGTTAAAGTTCGCGATATATTTTAGAAAGATAAAAAAAAAAATGACATCTGCTTTTTTATTAACGATTTCCGGACAAATCTCCTGTTCAATAGATTATTATGGTTCAGTTTTCCTACAATAAAGTAATGATCAATTTAAAAATCGAATATTATAATCAAAGAATCACTGACACAGAAAATTGTTATCATAGGTATTGAATAGAGTTAAAAGGTTAGTAGGTAAAGGGAGGTAGTTGTCTCCACATAATGTTCAATTCGGGCAAAAATAGTAAATATTCGCGACGACTACAAGCCGAACATAAAATAATTGAAGCCGATAAAATGATATTATTGATTTAAATTTAAGGTTGTCACATACGATAAAAAAAATGCTTGCTGTATAAACATTTTCTTTTGTTTGGTGTAAACGAAGTGTTATCATTCATTTATTGATACAATCATTTCATGATTATTTGAAACATTTAAGTTTGGAAAAACCAGCAAAACTTAGTGTACTTAGTTCGTTAGAACGTACATTGAACGTTTTACATCGCAAAGAACCACTTCATACATTACAATCGATACGAATAGCACTTACGAGTTTATGGAACGCGCATTGGTAATTGTTGACGCATTTACTGGTAAATATTGTCCTATTAAAAACGTGTCTTCAAAAAAAGAGCATGTTAAGCGCTTTGTTTTTGTTGTCTTATTTAAGGCGCTGAAAGGAATAGTAGCCGATCAAGCTGCGTCATTAGCAGGTAGCGAACTCATGGACATGTGTTGACAGTGTTCTTTTGAGCGGGATGAGTTGCGCTAACGGGTTATTTTAAAAGGTTTTTGTCTGTTCTTAAGTTCATTGTTTCATTATCGCTGAAAATCATGAACGTAGATAATGCTATTCTACAGTTATTGGCGAAATTCAACTTACTTTGAATTGTATTGTATGAAAGAAACGCACAGCACAGGCGACAGCCCATTGCAATTGTCTATAGGCTGCAAGTCCACCGCGTAGTCATGAACGTAGATATTGGTATTCTACAATTGGCGAAATTCAACTTACTTTGAATTGTATTTTATCAAAAAGCTTAACACAGGCGACAGCCCAATGCAATTGTCTATAGGCTGC
>CAJQZN010041425.1:0-18246 GCA_907164685.1 Colias eurytheme
TTTATTGTTATACTTGTATACGTAGTAGGTATATTATTATTAGTCTGTGGTTATACCCACTTACAACTTACATTAAAGTTACCTATGAATAATTGGTTAGGATTTAGGAAGGTACCTATACCCAATAAAACAAATATACCGTACCTACCTCGGTACCTACCTAATAAGTGAAAATTTCGAACATATTTAGATACCTAAAAATTTGGAGATTTAACCTTCAACTTTCAAGTCCTACCAAATCTTATTTAGGTAACTAGGTACCTAGCTAAATAAGATTTAAACTGAATAATACATAAAATCCTATAAACATCTTTCATTCATAAATTATTACTGCGCCAGAACCCCAAATTTATTTGGAGGAGGAGGAAATGACGATGATAATTCAATTCGCCAATTCGTGTACCTAGTTATCCTTATGCACATAGATATTCGATTAATATTCTGCGAAAGTAGCTAAAATGCTAATCTTTATCCCAGTCGAATACTAACTCGCACACTTGGATCTTATCGACTTCGAAACTAGTGTCTTTAGTCGGGAATCGAGAAAATATAGGTAGTTACTAGTTAACCTAGTACGGTCAACAGCAATTGGTGTTGTTTAAAAATTAAATCGTACTATCAGTTTACTTGGGTATTAAAATTTTCTTTTTCTTTTTTTAATTACACTCCTCACTCTATGAAATCATTTCGTATCATGTTGTTAAATTTCTCATAATTCTAAAACGATGTTCACATCATCATAAACATACTCAAATCAAATAAACACGGTAATAATTTATAGACAAAACATTATAGCTCTTAAAAAAAGTGTGGGCGGAAATTAATCCATAATTTTCTGTGGGTAGGTACTTAATCTGAAAATGGCTGGGTCCGAATGATTTATTTCATACTCATTATGGTTAAACTACCGAAATTATCAAAGGAAGGTATTATAATTCGTCTGCCGGGGTAATCAAAAGCTGATTCGAGCATACGAACCATTGTCGTACATTATGAGATGAAACACATTATGTACATTAATTATATTTCTGTTTTAACGTATTAATTAGGAACATCCGATTTCAGCCCAACTACCTATTATAAAATACAAAATTAACGAAAAAAAAAATTTAAAGTACACACTCGTATTTCCAAAAAAACGTACAAAAATGAAAAACCCAAGAGTTTTAATTAAAACTTATCTGAAGTGGACACTATAAGCTTTTTGTGGAAAATTTGAAAAATTGCATTTAAAGCGCGCTTCGTTTTCGCTACAATTTATCTTGGTTTCAAATTACGTTGCCGTCACAGCGAATAGCTTGACGAATTAAGGGTCACTACGAAAGTGAACGTGGTTCTTTGAAAGCCTTATTATGCATTCCAGCAACTTCCACGCCTCTGGGGAGCCATCGCAGACTCTGGAACACCTATTTTTCGGGTCAATGTCAGTATTAACATAAACTTTTTTACAATGAGCACTTAGGCTTTGTATTTAAAAGGCGTAGCGTAACGATTACCCTCTGGAGTTCTCTTAATGGCCGTAAAGGGGGGTATTTTTAGGCAGTGGAATGATGGATGAGATCGCTGTCAAGATACTCTCTTGTTTGGTTTTACTGATAAATTTATGGGTTTCGTAACCTACATTGGTTAGGAATAATTACGTGATTTGAAGATAAATCTGACTTTAAGGGGATTACTATGGTCAAAACCGAAAAACACCTTATACATATTGAATTTTGTTGAGGAAACTGTTGGTACGATTGTGTTAAAAAAAATATATGTGATACTCAAGGATATAATTAACAAAGTGTATTGTTTACTTTTCATTTTAGAACGGCCTAAATATAAAAAAAATACATACAAATCAACCCCTTTTTGAACATAAAACGCATTTTGTTAGGAAAACGGCTACATATTTATACATGAAATTTATACCAAAAAATATGTTATGATATTTGTAACAATTTGTATTGATTGTTTTTTCAATTTTCATTATTATCGTTAAATTATCAAGAAAAAACTCGAATTTATAATAAAACCCACATAAAACCTCACCTCTATTGCATATTTTTGACGAAATTTGACGGTGTCAGTTCGACTCGGACGGGGGACTGTACGTGCGGTTTTTTTTGCAAAATAACGCTAAAATTCACCGAATTGAATGTTTTGTTAAATTAAACCAGGTTGTAATAGGTATTTACATGAGCAGTTCATGAAATGAAAGTTAAAAATATGTATGTAAAGATATAAAAATCTGTTTATAAATAAGTTTTGTTTTTGATAGGCGTCATTGAATAATATCCAGTGTTGATAATTTTTGACAGTAAAATATTATCAGAAAACACATACCTATAAAACAGTAACCAGACTTTCCCTGTGTCTTGAATATTTTTTAAAAAAGATTAATTGCTGTTCTATCGTATATTTTAAGGGTCCAAAACAATCCAAAGCAAATACTGACAAAATTTTGGGTCATTTGTAACAGGATGGCGGTTCTACAGTGGTCTTAGTACGCAATGACAAAAAGAAAAATCATGGTCAGAACAGTGGTACCGGCAGACTAGTCGCGTGGGCGTTAGTCGAACTCGTCGGATAAATTACGGAAGGCAAACGATTTGTAACACAAAAATTTTAGGATTTACCGATAGCCCATAAAAAAGAAGTAGGCGGTAGTGTCATGCCATACTTTTCCGGTGTAATTTACAGCCCACAATACCGACGTGAATGCGTTGATTTAAAAAAAAATCAACCATTTGTACCAGGCTAATTTTTGCACAGGTAATCATCGTCCAGTAGCCATGTACGAAAATCGCCATGCCATACTTTTCAGACAGTTCCAAATGGTCGCCATACCGCCGAAAATCAGCATTTTTTTTATATTGTACAAAATCATTTAATTTTATATTATTGTATAAAATCGTAGGAAAGTCAAAACTGACATACCTAAACGTATAGCAACATTTTTAGCCGACGCCATTATAGGACGAAATTCTCAATTCCTCCGCACTTTTAACTGGGTGAACCGATGATTTCTTCTACACTAATATTATAAAGAGGAAAACTTTGTTTGTTTGTTTGATTGTAATGAATAGGCTCATAAACTACTGGACCGATTTTAAAAATTCTTTCACCATTCAAAAGCTACATAATCCACGAGTAATATAGGATAGGTTTTATCCCGGATTTTCCACGGGAACGGGAACGATGCGAGTTTTTCTTTGAAACCGCGGGCCGCCGGCGGAAAGCTAGTGATTCATAAAAATATAAATTATATAACAATAATTCCTTTGCAGTGACTCTCCGAGGAAAAAAGAAATAGATTCGTGTTACAAATTTTAAAATCATACATAGAACATTTCCATCGACAAGGTTTTCTGGTATTTATAATCTACCGCCTGACAACTTAACCTCCCCTCCAGTTGGTTAGTTGTCAGTCGATCGCTTACATTTTTTGAAGAGACGATCAGTGAGCCAATTGATCTTAAACAGCCGACCAGTGCGGTCTATAAGTGCCATAGCCGTGCCTTGTGATTTATGTAAGATTTAAGAAAACTATCAAGTGAATGTACCAAGTGAAGGAATAATAAAATATGAATTGTGACGAAGGCGTTTTTATTCTACAACCCAACATTCGGGATAATAATAATCAAATAAGGTTTCATTATAAATCTTAATACTATTATAAAGGCGAAAGTTTGTAAGGATGTATGGATGTATGGATGTATGTATGTTTGTTACTCTTTCACGTAAAAACTACTGAACCGATTACGATGAAATTTAGCACACATATAGAGGGTAACTTGGATTAACACATAGGATAGGTTTTATCCCGGAAATCCCACGGGAACGGGAACTATGCGGGTTTTCCTGAAAACGCGGGCGAAGCCGCGGGCGGAAATCTAGTATATTTATAAGTAAAACGAAGGTTTTTTCAATATTATTTTTTTGTTAAATTTTTACTTCACGAAAGCGAAAACTCTTCTGAAGACGTCAACTCTCTGGAAAATCTGTTTAATCGGAGGATTTTAATAAGATACTAGATAATATGTCGCAGTCATCTGGAGCTGCTGCAGCTGGTCTGCTATTTGATTGAAGACTAGAGCGATTATTGAATGACCACATGTAATTGAATGACTAAAGAACAACTCGTCATCCAACAATATGCCGAACGTTCTATCCGCTCTGTTCAAAGGGCTATAAATTCGCTAAGTAGTTGGACGTCGTGAGTGATGCTTGTTAAATCAACGTTCGGCCTAGTAATCCAAACAAATATCAGATTTAATCAGATGTCGGCGATGTCTTATAGACACAAATAATGGAAACAATGCTAAAAAACATAAATTTAAAGTTACAGCATCATAAAAAATAGATTTGATCGGAACCCTCAGTGCGCGAGTCTAACTCGTACTGGGTAGGTTTTATTTCCTTCTCGAATACCTTTAATCTTCAACTGTACTATAATTTTCCTGTTGCCTGTACCCTGCCTGTACTGATCTACACACGTCACATGCATTTTTTCCAAAGCCACAACAAAATAAATTATCCAACTTTGCACCCTTATAAAACCAATTCCAAGTTGCCCAATTTCTTCCTTGCCCGCGCCAACATAATATGTAAGACTGTTTAACTATAGCGTTGAACATTGTAATAGACCATAGATACCGACACAACTAACACTGTATTCTTTGAACGGAAGGTATGACCCATATCAGTCATAGTCATAGGCTCTGGTAACTTCAGTCGCAGGAAAATCACTCATTTTGTAATGTGTTCAAAGAGAAAAAAAATAAACTCAGTTTAAAACACGTTATAATATTTTTGATTTTAAGCTGCTATATATAGTCGATAAATAGGCACCAAACTCTTAAATTTTAATGTTTAAAAATCGAAACACATTTTTTTTCTCGTCATCATTTCAAAGACGTAAGGGATTTAAAAAATTAACCCCGAACTAACTACAAAATACATAACAAGTCGAAAAAAACGTGATTTCTTGTCCGTTCCCCTATTTTTATCGGTGTGTGTAGGTTGCATGCATATATTCCTACTAGGTATGAAGAGATATACAGAGAACGCTAAATACATTTGCCTGGTCACCATTACCATTCGATACACCATGACATGGTAGAGGCCGTTCTATAGAATTACGTCAAATAATGTACTCCATCTTTTATATCTCTGTAGGTGAGATGTTCTCCACCCTAGCCATCATCAGGTCTCCAGTACATAGTAGAGTCCGTTTTGAATAAAATTAATTTCTAAATCGGTCTTTTCTTAACTGTTCCCCACTCTAGAACTTATAATTACTTGCTTAGTCATCTTAAGGTCTCCAGAATGGGTCATGTAGTAGAGACTTTGCTTATAACGGTTAATGTTGAAAGATGAGTCTTCCTACATTACATTTACAACATACATAGTACACAATATTTACTATTCATAAATGTAATATGTTACTGCCTCTCAGAGAAAACATAAATTAGGTAGAAACCACTAACACATTACGATACAATACGATACATTTTACAATTCCATAATCTTTGGTCACTTTTACTTCAACAATGATGTATATTATAGAGGGCGGTTAAAAAAACAAATTCAAATATAGTGACAGAATCATTAAGGTCGTTGAACCATGTAATTTAGACCGGGAGATACTGACACAAAATTTCGAGTCATTTGTAACAGGATGGCGGTTCTACAGGGGTCTTAGTACGCAATGATAAAAAGAAAAATGATGGTGTGATCGCTGGTATCGGTGGTTTAGTCGCGTGGGCGTTAGCCGAACTCGTCGGAAAAATAGCGAAAGTCAAACGATTTGTAACACAAAAATTTTAGTATTTACCGATAGCCCATAAAAAAGAAGTAGGCGGTAGTGTCATGCCATACTTTTCCGGTGTGACTTACAGCCCGCCATACCGACGCGAATATGTTGATTTAAATTAAACAATTATTCAACCATTTGTACCAGGCTAACTTTTGCACAGGTAACCATCGTCGTGCAGCCATTTACGAAAATCGCCATGCCATACTTTTCGGACGATTCCAAATGGTCGCCATACCGCCGAAAATCTGCAAAAAAAATTTATTTCGCCAAACTTTTTGTACCAGTATTGCATTTGGATTTTTGGAGAGTATTTGATAAAATGTGACCATTATTATATTTGCCATACTTCTAGTAGGGGGAAAAAGTGCTGTCATACTTGAAAAATTAATTTAGTATTAATTTATATAAGTGAAGATTTCCAACACCTAGATCTTTGAAATTTTGTATTTATATTCGTTGATCCTCAAACTTACAGGAAAAATAAGTGCCATACTGTTACAAATCGTTTGACTTTCGCTATTTTCCGACGAGTTCGACTAACGCCCACGCGACTAAGCCGCCGGTACCAGCGTTCACACCATCATTTTTCTTTTTGTCATTGCGTACTAAGAACCCTGTAGAACCGCCATCCTGTTACAAATGACTCGAAATTTTGTGTCAGTATCTCCCGGTCTAATTGCCTTAAGATTTATTACTTACACCTTATAAATGTATTGAATTAGAATATTTTTGAACTTATTTTATTTGAATTTAAAATATTGAAATCAGAAGTCGTTAACAATTTTTTATTAAATTCTTCAAATATTATACCTACCTACGTCTTATTTAGAAAATGAAATCAAGACATCATAATGAAATAATTATTATTATTTTACGTTTGAATTATCACAAGGCGAGCCAAAGTAATTAATCAAACGTTTATATACTTCATATCTGATAACGAAATTGAAATATCATGCAAGCATGCGAGAACGACATGCAACAATGAAATGTGAAGAGAAATGATAGGTTATTATATTTTCATAAAGTATACCCTAAAGAATCGATCCGTTATGGTGTTAGAAATTGCAACCTCTATGTATTCGAAATGATTTGCTTTCTCCATAAGAAACGCAAACTACACGTTCATACAGATATTATTTTGTACTAGCTGTGCTCCGCGGTTTTACCCGCAGTGCTCCGCTCCTGTTGGTCTTAGCGAGATGATAATATATCGCCTATAGCCTTCCTCGATAAATGATCTATCTAACACCGAAAGAATTTTTTAAATCGGACCAGTAGTTCGCGAGATTAGCGTGTTCAAACAAACAAAAAACTCTTCAGCTTTATAATATTAGTATAGATTTAAGTTTATTTCCTTGTGTAACAACCAAATTCAGCGCCAGCCCGTTGCTGGCACAAGATCATAAAGTTTAAGGTTTGTTGAATGGCCTAGCTGTAATTTAATATTTTAATAACATTAAATATTGCAATATTACAGTCATTATGTAACCTTTTGAGGTGATATTAGGTAACAGTGCTTATGAATAAAATATAATATGATAGTATTGTAATATGTTCTTAATACTTAATACTTTCTGATGTTAAGGCACTGATAACCATATTGTAGTAGTATTGTATTATATTATCTGTGGTGTTACGTTAAACTAAGCTACTAAGAAGTAAATTGTAAGACAGTGTATCTACCACACATCTATTCCTATACACGGTACACCCGTCAATAATCTACATACTACATAGGTATAGAAAATACATAGGAAAAAAATATATCAGAATTGAACATAAAAATACAATATGACGTCATCTTGATACTCTGAACTGGGTTAAATCCGTCTAATGGATGACACTTAACTCACACGATGGATGCAATCTCACATCTAAAGTTTCAGAACGTGAGTCTACAACGTTCCAAGTTCCAACCCATGTATCGTAACGATTATGATAGGCGAATTGTTCACTTATGCTGTTAGAAATACATTTTATTATTTGGAGATGAAATCGTAATTTGTTGTTTATATAAGTAAAAGCTATCCAAAGAATGGCACGCTGAGATCTCTTATTAGCGGTACTATATTATATCTATAGGTAGGTATTTAATTTGTAGTGGATTTATTCTGGTGATGAAAACCCTAAATTTAACATAATATGTTCAACTGAAATTTTTAAAATAAGTTTGATGTAAATAAATTTTTAGACTTTAGAGCGTGTTTTACTGAAATATGTACCTACCCAGACCTACCAACATTAAAACAATATGCAGCCTTTTTATCGAGGACTGCTTTTTCACAAAAGCCTCTGTTTTTACACGTATGACCTCCTTGGTCTAGTGGTTAGAAGTGGAGGTCGCATGATAAAAACCAAAATCTATAAGTAATTCTTTTCCGAATTAATAATTTTAACGAGCAATAAAATTTTCTATACTTTTTTTATGAAACTTCCAAACTTTAATCAAGTGAAACGTTCTACAATACATTCCCACTTATTTTTCTTATAAGTAAGTACTAAGTACCCTAAAAAATAATCAGGTAATATTTACCTGAAATTCATTCAACCAAATTATATTCGCTTGAATTATTTATCCAAATATTTAGCTTAATTACTCATTCAAACCTCATGCCTCATTCTCGTACTCAGGCTGAGTACATTACGAAATTAAATAAACCAATTCTAAAGATTTGTTACGTAATCATACGGCATACCTACGAGTATACAATGTACTCTAACAATATAAATTATAAATTATAATATTATGTTTTCACGTTTCAGAGTTTATTGATAATAAACGAAATGAAATTTGGTTTGTAGTTTCACATGAATACAGTAAAGTATGGGTTAACCGCTAACAGTTAACACTAATTATATTACCTGCTGCTTTTCCTTATTGATAAGATTGTTATTGACAAAACCGATAAGTAATAATATAAACATAATAATTAATTCATACGATGGAGCAAAGCACGGTTTACTCAGTTGTATACCTACCCGAAGGTTTTAGAAACATATAATTACAAGTCTAAAATCTCATGCTACTTTCTTCAATGTATATTGAGCTATCGAAGATTCAATCTATCGATTAACATTTATCAGTAGGAACTAGCCATGTATGTACTAATAGAATGGCCTACGCATGTTGCTTCAACAGTAAACATCAATTGTACACGTTTGAACGTTAATTAACTGTAACAACTCGACGAGTTACTTGAGTATTTAATTCATCGGTTAACAAGTCAATATGTTTGGCCTGTGTATCAATAGAACGTACAAGCATGTACAGTACATTGTACATGCGAGATCCTGTAGCTTCGTTTGCTATTGATATTATAAGTTCATTAACCGCAAAAACAAATTATGTAATCCCATTGTATGGAGAAGTTCAAAAAACAAGGGAAAGCTTATTGTGGCGAGTTCTGCTTTGTATACCCATTTTAATATTATAATAAAAGCTATTTAATACAGGTTAGAATCAATGTATCCAAATACGAATGATTGACGATGTCGACGATACCATAGTTATCTTATTTTTATTGGTTCAAAATTATTTAGATACGAGGTTACTTATCTAATTTCGTTTGATAATATGTTTAGAATTATAATATTATTTAACTACTACTACCTGTTTAATTCTGTTAACAATACAAACTCAAATCTTAAATAACACAATAATATGCTTAGGTTATAGTAATAGCAATAATTTTTAATAACCTCGTATAACCCTTAATAAACCTAGCTGCTCTAAAACTAATAACTAACTAAAACGGTAACTGAATATAATATGTTCTAATTTAATTTGAAAATATTGAAGGTGTAAACACATGATTTATTAATAAAACCGAATTAGTCGTTTAACCTAAATAGAGTGCTTAAATCAACATGGTATGAAAGATAAGACAGTTATGAATTATGATAAACTATCACTCATATAGAACTTATCGCGAATGTGGTTTAGTTAATTGATTAATAGGACATGTATTACCTACGTTAATGATCAACGTCACCAACTTCCACTATGTACCGATTAAAATGATCATAGATAGCAGGTGTTCTAAAGCATCTATCGATAAGGGTGACTAATGACTCGCGTATTCATTACTCGCAGAGAATGTGTTTAAATAACAGCGTATAAATACAATTTTATTAAAGATCACTAGCTAGCTATCTTAACACCTGAATTGCAAATATTTTAAATTATGAAGAACCGTATATTAAAAAAATACGCTGGTATTCAAATTTAAAAGCCAAACAGAGTTCACTGGTTTTAAAAATACAGAACTACCTGTTAATTTAAGTTTTAACACCGATCAGCGATCAATCGTCTTTAACATTTACACCTATTTTTAAATTTTATGACACTAAATAAAACTCACTTGTAAAAAGTATGGAATTACAGCTGTTATTTACCTAGTAACAATTATTTCACGATTTTATTCACTTTCCTACCCATGTAATTAAAATAATAGCCCTTAAGCAAATGATAGTGTAGCTACAATATTAATTTTTAGTTGACAGCGTTGCACGGGCCGTGTACAAGGGAATGAATAATGAACTTGACAGTGGTGATATTATTATTGCCGACGGAGGTAGGATGCATTCCAGGCTATAAATACCAATTGCGTCTCCCCCTGTCTCAGACTGTTTCACAAGTGTGGCCGAAGCGTGTAATTTAACTCGCTTCGAAATCGATGATCAAGTATTAAAGTTGGACCACAGTTGGACTGGATAGAGTTGACCATATGCAATCTGAAATGAAGATTTAGAACTTTAGAGATTTGGTGAAGTGTCCTAACTATTCCGCAATTTTGTAAGCGTTACACTTAGTGTTAGGTATCAGCAAACATTCTAGCCATATAAATACCCCTTGATTTAACTGAATGAAATAAATTTTAACTCGATACATTGCGAAAGAGCTAAACCAATAAATAATCCGATAGCATAAATTAAATAAAAGATATAAACTCTGAAAAAATGCGAATGATCTAAAGGACAGTAAGTAGTTTTCAGTAAAGTAGGAAACTATCTGAACTTACCAAAGCTGTCGTCTTTAAGCGTCACTAAAAGAACTTAGTCATAAAATAAAGTTGGAGTTTGCAAAAGCGGCTTAAAAACTTTCGCTTTGAATACTCGCCGACTGCCACTGTAAATTCACGATTTGCATTTTCAGCGTTTCCTCCATATTCATGAGAAAGAAATATAGATAGATTTCCTTTGCTTTCATCCGCATCCTGAACTGGCTTGGCTTGAATATTTGTAGCGATTCAAGAACTGGAAAATACACCACAAAGGCAAATTTTAATAAGGAACAAAGTATTTCATAATTAAAATCATTCGACTTGTACTATTTATTACAATTTCGAAAATTTAGGATAATAACTTTCTCTTGTTTGCTGTTACTTGTTTCTTACCCAGAGGAATTCCAATTTATTTTCCATTTCGATCATATTTCATATAAATATTAATATTTCTCTTAGTTTTAAGATGTTTCGTCTGTAGTACTTTCCGACATAATATTATAATATCAAGAATGTATCAAGTAAATTTTAACATTATATCAAACCTACTCAACGAATCCATCTCTCCATCCTACGGCAAATTAAAGTAATTTCTCATTTTGTCACATGTTCAACCTATTGTTAATAATGGATTCAGATTTTGATGCTTTCATAAAGGTGTAAGGGTGAAATAACAAGTGTCATCAGTTCACACAGAGCTTTAAGCACAATTATCCGCATCGTAGGTCAAAGACGTTGCTCCATGCTTTTGATTCGATTGAATGATAGCTTAGTTGAGGTGCCATACTGCAGATAGAAATTGTATGTACAATTATGTAGAAAATGCTTTCTATTGATGATGGTGAAGTTGAAGAAGTTGTTCCAATGAATGAAAATTTATTGGTCTATAGGTAGTGTAACTGCAATTGTTTTTAGTCCTGCAGGCACCTAAATCTATGTTCTTTTTTATTTACACTCCGTATCACCAACTTTTCATTTCCGAATTTTATCTGGAGACTACGGATGTCCATAATACCATTAAATGATGTTTTTATCTCAGAACAAAACTGACGAACGTCACAAAAATAAAATATTTCTGAATTATAATAAAATTAGGATTGAATACACCTGATAACAAAATTGTGTAACATTGTTCGCAATTTCTTTTGTTACATTTTTATATTTTCCATAATCCTCCTTCCCGGAATTCATTTTTGATTATGTGTTCTCTGGGGGCGCTTTTCAAACCGAATGATTAATTTTATTCCCACAAGACCATTCTCCTTAATTCCTTAATATTTTATTGAGTAAGCATATTTTTTATGGAATGATTTTCTTAGTAACGATCGTCGGGCGATTCGATAAAGAAATTAGTTTTCATCTCAGTCTCTATAATATAGTTTACCAATTATTATTATTAAGAGTTCTTAAAATTTGCTAAGAGAGGTGGCACTAACTATATTAACTTGTATACAAATCTGTACTAAGATACCTTACACAATCTTATTCCCACAGCAGTTTAACTTCTTATTTAATACCCTTGCGCGTAATCTAGAAGTGATTATATTACGACATAATTTCATTAAAATATCCATTTGTTTAAACAAACTGAAAACGCATTCTTATCTCCCATCGCAGTGCATTGTAAGCGTGTCGCAATTTAATATCAGTAATCATATTTCCCTGGGAACGTATTGCATATGCCATATACTATGAAGAATTATATATCTTTATTACAATTGTTGTCAGCAATTTTGATAAAAGTTTCATGTTGTTGTTAATTATTTAGTTATGTGTAGCACAATTCGTCCGCCCGGTTTCACATTCAATCATTTTTAATTTGTTGAGAAAAAAACAATGGTGCTTAAAAGATAGCAGAATTAGGCAGAATACTTAATACAGTTCGAAATGGAAAGAAGAAAGAAGATTGTAGAACATTGAAAAAAATCATAAACAAACTTTAAGAATCCCAGAGAGGTAAATGGTGACTATTCAATATTATTTTAAATGCTAAATTTCAGATAATGAAAAGCTAATTTAACATAAAAGTTGATAAAAAGACCGTTTGCTTAAATGCTTTCCTTTCATCCGATCCAAATGTTTTACCAAAGATTTCCCTTGAAACAACGATTTGAAAAATAATTAAAAGTTATCTTGACTATTAACTATAGAAAAATAGGTGACGTTTCCTCTCTGATTTTAATCTTAATACATATACTAACTACTTACATTAATCACAACGAGCAATACTTTCTAAAATCACGCGGCACTTACATGTAAACATTTCACACCTTTTACTACAAACAATGGAATATTAATTTTCTCTGCTCGATAACGATAAGAAACGTTAAGTCTAACTCTTACATTTATCTTCGACGTGCTAACTGGTACTAATAATAGTCATCTGTTATGAAATTCCCACTGCTGAGACTAGGCTTTCTCTAGGTGATTGATCCACTTTACACCATCTCTCTTTTATTTTGTAATACAAAGTATCATAAAACAAATAAGATTATACATAGGGAGTAAATAGCAGTTAACACGAATTAGCCGATGAAGCTATCGCATATCGCCTCTTAATATATTACCTATACCATAGTATACTATGAATTATTGTGATATTACTAAAGAAGGCATTGTTATACATACAAAAATTCCTAAACAAACTTACTTATCATAGAAAAAACCGGCGACTTAATATGTATCTTTGATATGGTGCAAATAATTCCATGCTGTATTAGTTGCAATTACGTTTTACAGTTACAAGTGCAAATTCAGTATCAATAAGGGAATAACTAGCTGTGTGTCTTTCAGTAATATAAAAAGGCTATTAGAAATAATGAAAATCGTTGCACTGATAAGATTTTTTAATAATAATTATAATCTTATATATAAAATTCTCGTGTCACAATGTTAGTCTGCATACTCCTCCGAAACGGGTGGACCGATTCTCATGAAATTTTCTGTGCATATCGGGTAAGTCTGAGAATCGGCCAACATCTATTTTTCATATGTACCACGGGCGAAGCCGGGGCGGACCGCTAGTTATTTTATAAAAACGTAATGCCAAAGTGCTTGTGCGTGTGAGTCGTGTGCGTGGCTTTCAATCGAAAGTATTGTTTGTCGTGGTGGTTCTTATTTCCGTATTTGGTGGTCAAAGCTCTATTACTACCTCCCTTTAATTCACCTCTGAATTGGTCTGATCCGTTGGAAATACTACGATTCGTTATTGTTTAAAAGTTAGGCGCTAGAACGCACGCCTTAATCACACATTTGTATTTAAGTCCTCTCAACCAATTTTTCATTTATCTTTAGACTTTTAAAAGTTTTACATTCGATTTTATACACCAGAAACTCAAACTTTTTTATAATAATTTATAACAATGTATGTACATTGAAATAGGATTAGTCAGGTTCACATAGTATTTGTTCCAAAAGGCTCTTCAATGCTCTACATACAAAATACTCTTCTAACAAAGGCAATTTTTTTATAACTGACCTAGCCCCAGATTCATATCCACCCTGATATAATGAATATGAATGATAAATGTAACAAAGTCACACCGTATCGTGACTGGCTGCATTTCGACGATACAATAATAGCGATTCTTCCGACGTTAACTCCACTAGAACGGTTTCGCGAGTCGTTCACGAACATTACCCACGCAACGTCTATTATATTGTCAAAAACCGCTATTAACTTGGAATTTGAACGATCCGATTCGCAGAGCATCGCTTGCATAACAATATTTATAACTTATTACCATTCTTAATACGATTGTTATCAACGTAACAAATTAGCTGCTCTATGTTAAAGCATTAAGATTCCTTTCATCTCGTAAATGTTTAATACAATTCAGAAAATGTAGCTTTCTAAAATTCGCAATAAAAATGTATTTAAAGAACCGATAACCGTTAGCATCCGTCGAATGAAATTTTACGATTTTCGATTAAACGAATGCCGATAATAATCGATTTTAGGGAATGCCTTTGCCCATTTACCCTTTTCGACGGCAAACTTTTTGTGATCTCAAATTCAATTACTAATTTTTCGTGGATGTTGGAAATTATGCAAGATATTTTATATTCTATGTGATGAATATATTTACCTTGTACACGTTTGTTACACGGTATTAATTAGCAGAATTTGCAAAAGTTGAACTAACATTCACAACATCGCTTTTTCTTTCTTTAATGATTATAATATATTATAATTATACTTTATACAATGTACGTGACTTTCGTTGCGTTGAAGTTTTTTTAACAAGTTACGTAGGTAATTAACGCTTTTTGTTTCGTTTTGTATTCAAAATATTGTATCTATTAAAATCCCAATAACACACTCTAAGTTTCAAATTACCTAAAAACGTAACAAAAGAAGAAAATAGGGAACAGAAATGCACTCTTAAATAAATTACAGCCATAAATCCCTAAGAAACTTTAAAATGACTTGGAGATAAATCCAAAGTTTCTGAACTCGGATTTCTTTAATTTATTTGTTTAAACTTTAAATGTATTCGGTGCAAATGAAAATTATGCGGTAAAATTAATAATAAGTAGAAATATATTCCCTCACTTCAAATTAAATAAATAGAGAAGAAATTATACGTAATCACTATCGAGTTTCTAAATAACATTAAATAATAAGTAATTATATAATCTAGTTCGAAATAAAAGAACGTAAAGAAAATATTTAAAATATATTTTACACAAACCAACTGCAGTTTGCTAACCATAATAGTTTCTCAGTAACTATCCTATCTAGAATGTTAATAAGACTTTTCATGTAACCAATTACGGATTTAAAACGTAAAATCTACTGTAAAAAGTAGGTTGCCCATTGAAATTCTAATTTCTAACATTGAAATAATCTGCCAACATTCGCATTGAATACTGTGAGTCCATTGTTCACATAATCGCTATATTCCAAGGTAATCAAGACCAAGCAAAACCGAGTCTCGGAGAATAGATCATTATGGCCTTATCAAAATCTGAGAAAATAGTTCATCATTAGTGGATTTTTTACTCTGAAACTCGTGTTGTTCGCGTGCTGAGGTTATTAAAAGCAATGAATACAACACGCTCATTTTATGAAACTTTGTACGTATCTAACTTAATCTTGAAGGAGAATTACGTCGAAGTTTTTTATAGAACAGATGATAAATAAATTATGCTGATACCACATGCAAATTTACTGTTATATAAATTAATTATAAATGTATTTTGTTACAGATCAAAACGAGTGTAAGCGTAGTAGCAGCGCATCATCAGATTGGCGCGATGCGGGCGGCGGGGCCCTTGTGAGGTCCCGCCTCGCAATGGGCTCCAACATCAGCCAACACTCCGCTAAGGGTCTCAAGGGGCGCCGCGCGCGGTCTAGCGGCGATCTTTGCAATGGCGAGACAAAAAGCCAAACAGAATCCTCGATACACACGTCGGTATGCGGCTCCGTCGTCGGCGACGTTATGGGCTGGAACCGCTCCTTGCCCAACCACCTCGATGGCAACAGACACCTCGCCGACTACAGCCGTGTAAACAATAATTATGGAGAATTCGGAACGTACAATAGAAGCCACCCCAAAGGAGGCCGCGGGTTGCGGTACAGGATCTCCAAGTCGGGTAAGTAATAACATTGTTGGCATAATATCATAATGGAAACTCGCAATAAGTAGCTAAATGCGGTATTCAGCTTTAAAGACGTGGGCTAAATACATTTAGCAGCGAAATTTCGCCAATTTTCAACAATTTCATTTAAAAGCATTCACAAAACGTGTCGCATGAAAAGAATAAAAGCAAAGCAGTTTACTCCAAATCCCATTCCAGCGACTTGAGTACTATAAACTTAAAACGGCCAAGTTTTCCGTCTAGGTACTGTAAGTGTACGACATCTAAGTGCTATTCTCAAGTATGCGGCGGCGAAAACATTTTAAAGCTCCCGATTAAAGCCCTTCTGAAGTGAAGCCTTTGTGAAACCGAGAAAGTGGGGTTGATGTAAAATGCTCGACAAAATTTATGGAAGTCAAGCTTTTCTAAAATTGAAATCTTAACACTGCGTTTAGCCGAGAATTAAGGCGAATAAATTACTTTGTACCATGACGTATTAAGGTTGCCGAAACTTTGTCATGGAATCCCGGAACGGCGAAGTTTAAAATTTAACACGGCGAAGCACATAAAGGGTGGCAATTACACCTCTTCAGAAACTTTGACGTCGACATCTTTATAAAGTCTCCGTGTAACATAAGCTCATAAGATTATTTAATACACACCAGATTTGAAATAAGTAACTAAACGTAATGGAATAATATAGCAGTGTGTTCCTACACCGTACATATCTATGCGTATTATAGTCATACGTATACAAATCAAAGCGGCGGTGAGTCAAAGGAAGCATTAACGAGATTAGGAAATAATTCTCCTAAATAAACACAGCTAAAAGCGAGCGACCGATGTCAATCTGTGTGTAGCCTTATCGGATGAACTGATAAAAACGCCTAATGGCCGCGGGAGGGATCGTTTGTCTTGTTCCTCGGGGTTTCTCAACAATTTTTTCGTTAGTATACATCAAAGATGTCTCTACTCTCTATCTTCTTTTATATTATAATGAAATATTATTTTTACTTAAGTGTTTACTAAATATGATAAGGAAAAAATGTTTTGTGTAAGTAATAGGCCGTTAATGCCTAATAAAGCGAATAATGAACGAAAGATTGAATATGTTGCAGAAAGCTTCTTACATTACTTTTACTTCCATAAATGAAACCCCGGGCTAATTTAGTTAAATTATTTTGAAACAAATGAGAAATATTTCGAAATTTAAACCATCAACGCTAATTTGATAAAACTAAACGTCGCTTTGAAATATGCCTGATTATATTCTGTCATATTCAACTGAAAGTCCGTGCATGATGATCTCTATAATGCACGGAATGCATTTTGGCCAGCCAGCTTTTTGTGTTTTTGTTAAGCTTATTTTTAAAACCATGTTTTACTCCTCTATTTAGTGCATAAAGAGGCGAAGTCTGTGTTCCTTAATTAATAGGGTTCTTTAAAATTTAAATAACCTGTTTTGTAATAGATGGTGTAACTTGACAGTGTAGAGAAATTTATCTAAATAAATGGTTCTAATGAATACTTAAAGATATTCAAGCGCTAAACATCTTTGTTGCTTATAAGATTTCTTATTAGACTTGGTTAAATAATACACCGTAGGCCAAATAAAAGATCGAAAAAAGAACCAAAGAATGAGCGGCACCTATTCATCACTCAAACTGATTTTTTGAAGTGAAACTTCTTTATTTTTTATTCAACTAGACTTCGTTTAGAAGCACTTTTAAATCGTCAAAATAACTAATTACCACCTTTACCATCTCTTTATTTTTCAATTTTAAGAATAGCAGTAAATAAAACACTTTGGTACACAACTACACACATTATCCTGTTTGTTTACGACAGAAACTT
>CAJQZN010041427.1:0-15016 GCA_907164685.1 Colias eurytheme
ATGGTAATGCAAAAGCTCGGTCAATGACATATTATATCTAAATAATAATAATATTAATATAAGATTTATTTAGACCATTAAAATGAATAAGTATAGTAATCGTAGCACCTTTCAGGTCATAATTACAATACTCCTACAAACCAACACTTAAAAATTAAAAACAATTTACGCATTAAAGGAGGCATACCTGAAGCTATAAATCATGCTAATAATAATTATCCTTGCGCATTAACAGGCCATATCCCCTTACAACTAGTCCTCAAAATGCAATAAATAAGGCTACAAACGTCCAGCGAGGCATAATTACGCGAATAATACAAATGAAAAGTGCAACCGAACGCACGTACACTCTGTCTCACAGCATTATTTATTACAGTTTTATCTTACAACCGCATGCGATAAAAGAAAAGAAATGTCAGGAGCCTGTGATCGCGATTATCACGATGCAATCATTGAAGCGCCCCGACCTGACCACTGCTACAACCCCCAGTGGAAATTAATACTTACAGCGTATCCATTGCTGGCGAGGCGAGAACTGAGTATAATTTGAAGGAGCACAACAGCAATGTAAGAAGAAATCCATTAATGTTCAATTCGAAAGTTCTGTTTGCCGAGGGACATGTTAAAACAAATACACATTGAAAAGTTAAGCGTGCTTTTAGAACGCGCATCGGTAGTCATTCAATGACTAGCAAGAAAGACTTGTATATAGCCCTCGTTCAAAGTATCCGGGGACAGCCAGTCATTGTTGCCTGTTTAATTAGCATGCCCGAGATCATCAGACAGTGTCGATGCGACTGAATAATGACACTGAATATTGTCTTAAATATAATTGCGGCTAACAATGCGTTAATCGGGCGCACAACGGAAGTCTGCCTTAATTAAACGAAATTAATTTCGTCTCCGTTTCTTATCGGATCTTTTCGGTTATAATTGATTTTACAGTCCCAATTTCATCTTGATTGTACGATTGTTTTTTAACAGTAAATGCTCTGAAGTTAACCAAGCGACCTTTTTAACTTTACCTTCGAAAGGAATAAAAATTGTCTTCATTTATTGTTTTGTAATTGGCTAATCAACCTTCTGTGTACTATCAGTCTTACAAGTTATCTGTCACCATCTGGGATTACACTCGAGACATCGAGATTTAACGCCAACGCACCACCCACTACACCACACTCTAATTAGGATTAATTCATCAGCTCGATTCTGCTTTCTTTTGTGAAAAACAATACTCTCATAATTTACTACGACAAACATTTGGCTGAGTCACTTGTTGTAACTATAAATTAGGATGAAAATAAAAACTATCGAAACAAAATTGAAAAGCATCCTTTGCCAAATATATTAGAGGCGACTGTAAAGGCGAGTTCACTAGACCGGCACCTGGCATTGGACAAGCAAGAACTCCGATTCAAACGCCAACTTTTAAATTAACTACGCTCTCATAACACGAGCACACAGCTATAAAACTTGGAATTCATGGGAGCGTAGTTTTTAAGATCACGTTTATGAAAATCTTTTAAATCTAGAATTATCATCGGTTAGATCTTCGTGGCTAAGAAAGCAGGTGCGCCTGCTACCAGCGCGAGCGCCCACACGTTCAAAAAGCCTTCAAAACAATTATCATTCCGTGTGCTTGCGAAACATGCTTCGTCACTATCTGTCTGCCCATCATCACGACTCCACGATTTACATATAATGACTTTTCAACAATATACAACGAAATATGCAACGCTGTCTTTACTTACAACGTAATTTCGTTTTCGTGCTATTAAAGGTCCATAATAATTCGAAAGCACGTTAGGTACGTTAATTTGTTTACTTTTTGTACATAACTTATCTTTTACATGTTGTAAAATATTCAGAAAGAAATTACTCGACAAACATTATTTTCTGCACACGCAGTTGTTCATTAAATGAAGCAATTGTACGAAACACTCTATTTGTTTATACTTTGGCTACTTTCATTTCGAAACTGTCGTCTTTAATTTAGTGGGCATTTAAAAAGTCCAGAAATAACTCAGGATCTTTACGCGAGCATTCATCAACGACGACAATCATTTGTGCGTCGGAGGAGTGACATTTTACCGAAAATTATATAGGGAATGTTAGTTAAAAGTGTCTTCCTGTAGGCTGTAGAATAAATTAGCTCCAACCTCCATGAACGTAAACATGTGGGTTTATGTATGACAGTGACTTTACGGCAGGCGCTTACCCCGACAACTTTAACATTGTCTCAACTCAAGTTTAAACGTTTACCGCAGAGTTAGTTATGACTGGCTTTTTAATATTTACCTTGCTCAGTTTTTCACGTCCTTAATAAGTAGTCGAGATTTTGCAGTTTGCAGTTGCAGAAGACACAATAATGTAATAGCTATAAGTAAACTGCGAGGTAACATATTATATGGCGCCGCTTTCATTTGTTTAAGCGTATTGAAAAATTATTATGCCTTAGCTGAAGAAATCATTTTTGAACCTTCACGTACAATTCTTTAGAATATTTCCCCTTATTCTGTCAGTGGCGTACAATAATTTAATTTAATTTTGTCTTTGAAATTTTATCAACTCAATATTTTGAAGATAAAACAAAAAGCTTAAAATTTGTTGTGTTTGTTGTCAATTGCACTATATTGCCAAAGTCGTAAGAGATGCTCTACATCTCTTACATTTTGATATGTGTTTTCAAAAAAAAAATTATTTCAAATAACAATTTTATTTAAAAAGTCAGTTAAAATTGGCAGTTTTTCAAATAAAAAGTGTAATTTAACCACCTTGCTATAACAATTTAGTTTTGCAAAACAAATTAAGTTTTGGATGCCATAATATAATTTTAATGCGCTAACAAAATGAATTTCATAATTATAACTATTACACGAAGACATAAGACTTCCGTAGCTGTATTAAAAAGCGGTTCCTGGCTCACTTCTCGTTATTTTTTACTCCTTAACACACTAGTTAATAACGGAACACAATAAATTACTCTTAAGCACACGAACTTTCGTCATAACTACAAATTACTTTAAATCATGTGGATATTATTTTTTACGAGGAACAACAGCATATGGTAAATTAGAGGCCCATCAAAAACAAAATAAACAAATGCCTCGGCCTTTCCTAAAAAACTTAATAATACCCTCGAAACGAGTGTCGCATGTTCACAAATTATCGGTTCTATCTATTTTTTGTTGACTCTATACAAAGCAATCAATCAAAAGGCCGATGCAAAAAATATAGGCTATGTATAAGAAAGAGTCACAATTTAATTTATAAAGGCTGTTCGTTCTACATTAACATATTTATATTAATTATTTTTATTGGTTTGGGACCATGTGGGTCACCTGAATGTCAAATAAACGTTATATTCAAATACATAATGAAGAAAATTCTATTCTAAAACATACGATGGATACCTACACGAAAGATACCGAATTTTTTAATTGAACGTTCAGATAAGGCTTTCAGTAGAGCGGTAAAATTTCTGTTATTAATACTTTTTCTGAAGTAATATTTTACATCAACATTTGTAGTTTTTTTTTTTTATTGAATGATAGGGAAGCGCTTGACCACGATCTCGCCTGATGGAAAGCTGAGATGTGGCCTAAGGTGGAGCGCGCTTCCCTAGAAGGTACCCGTTCACTCTTGACTACTTGA
This sequence comes from Colias eurytheme, assembly GCA_907164685.1. Lineage (NCBI taxonomy): Eukaryota > Metazoa > Arthropoda > Insecta > Lepidoptera > Pieridae > Colias > Colias eurytheme. The sequence goes on from CAJQZN010041427.1 coordinate 3,655, forward strand.
TACATAACAGTAAATTAAATTAGCAATGACAAACAAAGCCACCAAGTCAATAGCTTCACGGTAATCTATTAGAAAGTTTTCCTCAAAATTTTAACATTACGTTTATTACACGTATTCTCTTGTAACAATCGTAAACTGGGTTAAGTAATGTTTCGAGCAATGGCCGGTGCAATCACAGAGCAATCGATTACTAAAAGCCGGCGATCGTGCGTGAATGACGATAAACACTAAGTACAAGCCTTTTTGGTCTACGGCAATATTTATGTAGGAAAGCTTCCCGACTTGACTCTATAGTCTCTATACGGGGAGAATAACAAATACATCCTGAAAATTCTGGGTTCTAGTGTACATTCACAATTTACATCGTTCTTTCGATTAAGTTTCGAATTGGTTAGTCAGTTGAATAAGGAGGAACACTATTGTAAGATGTTATTTGTAAGATTCGGCATAATATCAAAATTAACACGATGAAGTAGTACCTAATGAATGTCATTAGAATAGAACTTTCAGTGCAAATACTACTTCTAATTATTGAAAACAATTCTATCACCAATTTCCGGCACGAAATAGCCACAATAATTATATCACCTACATAATTGAAACAAAACGTTTGATCAAACCAAAGAAAACTATATTTTACCGCTCTATTTCACCTCTATTACCGCCAACCCTTGCGCAAACGAGCCTGCAGTACCTGCAGGGCAGTCGCACCCTAGTTTTTCAATGTCCACATCAGTCGGTCACGATTAGCCTTCATTGTTTCACAATAAAACGCTTGCGCAACTCAAAATGACGTCCTTATAATTGATTTGATACGTTTCAAAACACTTAACAGATGATTACGTGCTGTAACTGTATTTTAAGAGCATAGTGGATAAATCGTTCACGTATTTTATCAGTTTGTTGCCTACCCACTGCAGGAACATAAGCCTCCTATGTGGTTTTAGGCCATAACCATCCAATCCAACCATCGGATGTCGCAAATTTCCTTTGAGGGTATATGACTTGCCATACATATTTAAAAGAATCAGCGTCTAGAAAAACAAAGAAGTTTTCTCTTCAACTCTACATGTCTAAAATGATTAGATCAATAAAGTAACAAAAATGTAAGATACGATACAATTTCCAACATCTTCAGATATTCATGTCCTAAAGTTATCTATTAAATAGTTATTACTTAGTTATCAAACTCAAATGTAATTGAAAGTTCCAAGACACTTGATTCAAGTTACTAAAGTAATATATTTAAGTGATTACTATTTCGTTTTTCGTGAAAATATTAAATAAAAAATAACGGTTATTAAAATTATTTTACTTGTATCAAATATACATAATACGTAAGCTGCCATACTATTCAAATACAAGTTTGTGAATTTCAACAAAACAGACCTACAGAAATCTATAATGCCAAAAATATTACATGCACCATCTATACAACAGAAAGCGCTAGACTAAAAAAACTAAAAAGCACACTAACAAGTTCAACATAATAATTGTAATCTCCTTAAAAGCCACTTAAATATTGATACAACACTGCTATCATTAACCTCAAGTACTACGTGTCAACATTGTACAAATAAAAATTGAGCACCAAATTTCAAACAAAATTACTGACAAAGCACTCACACGTCAATCATTTTGGCTAATGGCCAAGATGGTATCGGCACTGAGCGCTTGTCAGCAGTGATACAACCGGACAATTGAAATATGAATGGATTATAATTATTTAGTGGCTAATTGGACCATGAACTGTTGCGATTCATTGATATGCCTAACAGATGGTACTGTCAGTGATAACAGTGTAATGTAGTGGGTAATGAGCTTACATTGTAACATTATAGACAATCAAATATATATACTGTATGCATCTGTATGTATAATGGTTAAAAATATTTAATATCGAACTATGGTAACCACGACCTCAAATTAAATACATAATCTAGGTGTGCTATTCGTCAATGTTTTGTTTTATATATTAGCAGAAGTCTTCATTATTCTTCTTTTGAAGTTGCAACTTTCGGTCCTGCAACAAAATTGTTTAATAGTGATCACTGATCATCAAGAAAAGAGACCATAATCACTTTTCATACGTCGTCACCGTCTCATGCTCTTAAACTTCTAAAAATAATATTAAAACAGCATAATTCCAATATTCAACTAATGAAAGAAAAGCTATCCCCTACATTGCATCACCAAATTGTAAAATGCAAGGTACAGAATCAATACTCCCAATTAAAAGTACAAAACTTTAATCATTACTTTGACCACACACACAAACCCACATCGTCTCAGAACGCTCAATTATCAACGTGCAAGCAATCTTTTTATCACAGTCCCACATAAATCGCTTGCCTAATTCCATACCGTTAGGTCGCTATTAATCATAATTTTCTGTGACGCGAACCGCTCAAGTGTTTTATACCGCTATTATCTAAAACACACGGAGCGTAAACGCCGTGATTGACGACAGGTCTGTTTGCTATATCTCGCTGTTTACATACTGCACGAATGGGTGGCGAGCGTAAAAATTAAAAAATGTCCCCTATCGACATCGGTATAGAACAAACGGAAGCCGCAAATAACCGAATTGAACCGGTTTTTGGGTGGTATAAAGTTATCGGTCTAGCCTCTAGCTTGGTAGCTTTCGTTGTTGCTAATTTGTACTTCATTTCAATGGAAAAAGCTTTTAATTGGTAGACTCATTGATAGATTACAATGCCCGAATGTCAGATTAGAAGCATCGCTATATACTGAGTTGAAATGAAGAAATATATTCGTTAGAATTTCAATATTATCGAGCATCAGTAGTCAGTACCAAGATTAACACCAAAACTCCCGCTACATAGTTCATAAAATGCAGTACGTAAACTTGTGAATAGCAAACTCAAACATTTATTTATTCAATTAGACTTCTTATAGAAGCACTTTTGAAACGTCATTACATATTTTAAAATTTACCACCGATTCGGAAAGCAGTATCTACGGAGAAGAACCGGCAAGAAACTCCATAGTTGCTCTTTTAAATTATTAAAAGCATTAACAAGGAAACAACTTAACAAGCACCTTAAATTCCAGACAATACTCGATGCTTCATTCAATTACCGAATCAGTATCTATTATACCGTCGCTATCAAGACATAAATTGATTAAGGCAAATTGATCTCGAGCTTTGCAGATAGATATAACTAGTACCTACAACGTGTACTAGACAGATAGCCTAGCATTTTCTTGTAAGTTATTATGGGATAACGTTAAACAATAGATTTTTACTTATAATAAACACTTTAGTGAAAATTGCTTATTCTTAAAAAACATGGAAAAAATATCATCATAGCTTAGTTGAAAAAATATCAGTTTTGTGAATGAAGTGGATAAAGTAAATTTTAATATTTAAAAGCCTATTACTCTTACTTATCTGATACATATTACACGTCTTGTTAAAATATTATTGAAGTGAAACTTCTTTATCGGGGTTGGAAAAAAAATTTAGTGTAACATTTTTTCGTTACGCGCCATCTTTTTCTTATCCCTACCACGCGTGATTCGACGTATTTCTGTAAAGTTGCATATAGTAAATTATTTTTTGAAAAATAAGGTCATAAAGAAGTTTCACTTCTTACATGTGTACACTAGTACATGCACGCATTTTTTTCATAAAACTAATTTAACTTAAACTTTATCATACCAGCTTTCTATCACGATACACAAAATAATTATGCAAGACTATAAAATAAATATTATACAGGTGAGAAATAAACGATTAGATCATACCGATACGATTTCAACCCATACTTAAATAACGTTAACACAGCGTATTATTTGAAAAACGAAATTTGATAGCTCAATCGCTATCGTTGGTATAAAAATAAATCAATTCAACGATTACACAAAACTATGATACTCATCCACAATAAACATCGCTGTGAGCACAAAAAGTTGTTTTACAATGAAAAATCATTAGTTACCATTGTGACTGCGTGATTGACAGTTGTATCAGGGCCAATCATTCCAATTTGTACTGATGCTTAGCTCACAGATATGAAACCACTCGAATATATCGCCAATAATTCTGAGCAATGACTGTTCAAACTGCAACTGTTAATACAAACAATTATAACCCCTATCATGGTAGATTAAAGACAAAAATCGTGTGATGTTTCCACTGCAACGGTGTGGACTATGTTTGTAGTTTAACAATGCAATAAATCTCGTTTAAGTTATTATTACAAATAGAAGTGATAGGTTTAATTGATTTATTAAAACTGTTAAAATGCCGGTTACTCGATGATGTTCCATTGTACTAAATCAAACTCCGTTTATTTGTCTATTTCGAAATATTATTTTGTTTATATAAAATTTTCCAGTTTACAAGTCTGCTACTTTTTCAGAAGTACGCTAGGGATTCTTTAATAATTTAACAAAACCTTCGAAACTTATACTTCAAGAAAATTCTTAGCAAATAACAAAATAATTCATCAAATAAACGTCCCAAACCAGTCGGCCGAAAAGACGTATTCTAGCAAATAATATATCCAAGAATACGAAAGGAATATTAAGTCAATGCCAAATAAAAGACAACATTACGCCTTCATAATTTATAAGCCTAGCTTAACAACACTACAGTCAATCTGGGCTTATTAATGATGATGACGATCATTAGTCCATTAATATCCACTAAGAAACGAGCTCTTCTGGACTCAAAATTACACCATAAATTATAGAATGTGAGACAAACTAGCATTACGACCATCTCTCTACCATAACCGTACATTATCAAATCGTTGACTCCATTATAAGATCAAAAACTAGATATTTAGATAAGCCAAGTGAACTATAAAAATTAATGTCCTCAGATCGAGTCGAAAACGGCACACGCTTTATAAAAGTCCTGTCGAGTAAAACCCATTATACAATTAACATATTTCAATCTTTATATCAATAAACATCGTTTATTTTTATAGATGTTATAGATAACATTGAAATTTGCCACTGTTTCGAAGATATTCTTCGATTTGGTAATAATTTATTCAACAATTCCACCATTCTGTATGCACGTGTTATTAATTTAAAATATTTTTTATTTAACAAAGTTATTTTTGTCCATAAATGCTTCTGTGTATTTATTTTAATGGTGATTAAGGTACCAGTCACGTAAAGTATGCCTAGCCTAATAGGCCCCAAGAACATTTTAGATTGCTAGAAATTATCTATGAAAATTAGAATTTACATTTACCGAGATGGAAAATTCTGAATTATCTAAGTTTTATTAAACAAAAGATTTTATCTAATAATCTGAGAAATGAAATATTAGTAAATGTATTCTTAAAAATGTCTAAATTAGGTGAAGTATGTGATTAAACTTCTGATCGCAGTAAATTTAGGTGTCGCGGTCGTTTTAAATCATCAGGGGTCCAATAACAAGTTCCGTCACAAATTGTTTTTTATTGCGTTAAATAAAATTTAATATTCAATCTGTCGTAATGAAAGTTGTTTATTCGTAAAACAAAATAACAACTAACAATCAGGTGAAATCGTAAAGAAAATAGCTTCTATTTTATAGACTTTTGACGACTTTAATAAACATTTTGAATCCATCATTGGGCTATAAAAGAGTAACGTACGATCAATGATTGTCAAAAACATTTTTATGTCACATCGCCCGTGACATTTTATTATATTGAAAACCTTGCTACTGAAGTAAATTCAACGTTTAATTCAATATCAATTTTATTCAGTTCGCTTCAAAATATACCAAACTTCAAAAGACCGTTGATAAAATACTTATTATAATATCTGCCTGGTCTAAACCTGTATTTTTACGTTACGTTATAAGTTCAAATAAGAGTATCTGTTAGCTATGTAATCTCACGCAAGCTATCAAGGCTATAAAAGGACCTGCAGAAAACGCAGGAGCCATGTAATATCTTAACATAAAACCTCCTTGCGAGTCTCGGTTCATTTTTAATGACGTAATTACTCTGACACAGGAGCCTGGCCCTGGGCTTGAACCCGCTTTGTCACTAACACCGGAAAACGTCGTAGCAATCACTGGCTATTCATATTTTTGTTGCCTATACTTTCTTAAGGATTCATCACTATGAGATGTGCAAGTATGTGTGTCAGGAGAGCTTTTTTAAAAGGCTTTGTATGCATAATTGCAAGGGAAGCGATTTGCTTGGAACTGTTACTACATTGTAATATTGTATCTGATGTTTTATTTTATCTGCAGCATTTATTGCATCACTTGATTTTTACCTTAGTGTTCTACGGGCATATGATCATAAAAATGTTCATAACGATAATTAATAAAAAACAATTAAGCAGTTTTAGTGTCTTGCTTAGAATGTCAATGATGATAAGAAATTAATTTATGTAAGTATTTTTAATAGCAATGATTTAATTTAACTTTATGAAAAAGGAACAGACAAATAGACGAACAGAGGAACCTTAGCCAGTAATCTCAAAAGAATGAGTGCACGTTTTCATTCATTCACTAATTAAATATACTTTCTTACAATATTATTATTACTAATAATTACAACCTTAACGAGATACATCTGCTCAATTGTTACATCATTAAAATTACACAATATATAAAGAGCATTCCGTAGTTATCGCTTCTTTTGTATTCAATTAGCCTTGCATTTGGATTGCTGATGCCTTTCACGACAGTGGTAACGAGCTTGGTCAGCTGTCAAACTGTCCAAATAATCAACTAGAAACACCCTACCAATGCAACAAAAAATCACGATATAACGACTATGCTCATCATTCATTACTCGTTTTCCTAACACGGCTTATTTCATCCTTCATACTAAATGAGCAATGTATCTTGTATCATGGAATGTGTTATAAGTAATAGATTTAATTCGAGATAGAGTATATTTTAGACACATTGTTGTATAAACTTTTTAACATTGGTTCGATTTGGACACGTGATCAAATTATGCAATGTCAGCTATTCTTGTGTATGTGCATTGTTAGGTAATGTGATTGAGAATACAAAGGCGCTTAAATGACAATCCTAACCATATTAAGAGGTAGTTCATAAACTCAATGTTGCGTTAAAATATTCCAATTTGGATGCTATTGTGAACTCCATATACCTATGTTACATTTTGAACGTTAAATATCATAGTATTTATCATCATTGTATAATCAAACACTCTTTATATAAAATAATACATACCTATAGGTATTTCTCCCAAATGATTTATCTCACATAGCGTCCGCGTCGGTGTTTTTAGAAATACATATATATATAGGAATACATAAAACAGGAAGTTTGGAACATTTTTCCCCCTTTCCATTTCATTCAATATTTATCATACTAAATAGTTCTTTCGTATTATATAACATAACTACATAAGGAAAGTTTATTTACAATTGCATTCTAATACAATGTATATTTATCTCTAAAAAAATACGTTACTTAATGTTCAGTACCAATGTAATGGTTGTTACGTGGATGATGTATATCAAAATGCCATTTACTCTTAATACTGACCGTTTATGTTACCGTTTATTAAAAGGAAAAGTGTTGTTTATTTTATTTATTAACTAGCTTTCCGCCCGCGGCTTCGCCCGCTTTGTCTAAAACATAATAAATTATATACTAAAACCTTCCTCTTGAATCACTCTATCTATTAAAAAAAACCGCATCAAAATCCGTTGCGTAGTTTTAAAGATTTAAGCATACATAGGGACATAGGGACAGAGAAAGCGACTTTGTTTTATACTATGTAGTGATGATGGAGTGATAGTTTCATGTAGCGTGTATAAAATATTTGCTATATTCAGTCGATATCTTTGGTTGTCGAATTTTATAAGAATTGTGTGATTTAAACGAGGTAAATTTGAATAATGAATTGGCCGTAATAAGCCCAGTGAATATATTTTATTATATTAATAATCAAATACAGATTTTTTTATTTATTTAAAATGCAATGCAAAAAATTAGAATTCTCTATAATTAAACTACATTTTTGCAGCTTCATTACTCAATAATAACAAAACAAATCTTTTCCTAAAAATTATTAAAGATAAGATAATTATTTACTCAATTATTTGATAATAACAAACATTTAATCTATAGAATCAAAGTTCTTTGCATATTTTTTTTTCATTTGTACGACCATGTTCAAAGCTTGCGGCCAATACCTAATACAAGAGGATTGAATCGAGTAATCAATGCGCCATGTCTACCGATACAAAAACATCAGTATGGCTATCTCGATATTTGTTATGTCCGCATCAACTTACGCATATCGATTCGAGAATCGATTTAGTTTACATTGGCTTTAATGTATAACTAAATGACTCTACAATAAGGCGAGTTAGGACGAAGGTTGATTTAAAATTCCCTGAAGCTCACATTGATTCGCTGTCAAAATCAGCGATCCTATGTTGTTGCTAAATATTTTTTGGTTGTATTTTATTGGGAGTGATATCAAACTTGATTTGGTTAAGAGTTTCATGCTAAGAATTCGATTAATTTAAACGTTAAAGAACAAAATGTATAGATTCACCATATATTATATAGCTACTTTTCAATCTCTTTAGTTCATACTTTTAAATGCTTAAGATAATCTGAAAACTGATACACCATGGGTCGACTTCTTATAAATATAGTATGTACATAAATCACTATTTTCCTAGTACCACACAGAATTATTGTGTATCGCGATCCTTCTTCCAAAGTTAAAAGGTCCAAACTGCCAAGCGAGCTATAAACAATTTTTAAAATACTTATGGTAAACACCGCATTTTCTCATAATATTACCATTAAGCCGGCCTAGATACTTTCTTAGACACAGGATATTAGTATTGAAACAAGTTCCTCTTGAGCAAATGATCTCGATATCGCATACTTTAATGTATTGAGACATAATTTATCTACTTGATTAGTTGCGCTAACGTATGCTTCGTATGGATACTTTGACCTGTTTATAGGAAGATTGAATGGTTTTAATTTGTAAACAATAATAATTTTTAATACGTGTACTTCCGTTTAGTTATTTTTTGTAATCAAATCTTTATTCACTGCTAGTGAGCTAGTACCTACCTATAATTTTGCATTCAGTAACTTTTCTAACTCTATAGAAAGAATAAAAAATATATTTTAAATTATGTATTCGTGATACTTAAGCTTCTTACACAAACTTCTGTTATACAATAAGCTACAACCGTTTACACAATACACATCCTAAAATTAAATAAATAACCCACCAGCACTTTAAGGGCTTAACTGAAATCGGGTGTTTACCCTTTTCATGTCCCATATATTTAGCTATACTTAACTTTAAAGTAGCTTAAGCATCCACAATCTGAGTGGAGTAAAATTCGGAATAAGGTCACGTACTTGGTACATGTAAATCTACTTACTGCCGTGTGTTGACTACTAAACATATTCACTAACTTATACTCCAAGTGGTAACTTGTAGACTTCGTTCTCTATTTTCGTTGTATTGCAATCTATCAGTCAGTTATCTATACTAATATTATAAAGCTGAAGAGTTTGTTTGTTTCTTTGAACGCGCTAATCTCACGAATTATTGGTCCGATTTGAAAAATTATTTCAGTGTTAGATAGCCCATTTATCGAGGAAGGCTATAGGATATACCTATATAATCTCTCTAAGACCAACAGTAGCGGAGCACTGCGGGTAAAACCGCGGAGCACAGCTAGTCTATGATACAATTGAATGTCCGTACCTATATTTTCAGTTCTTCAGATTAATATATCACACAAAAAGAAAAGATTTCTAAGCACGAAGTCTAGTTTAGTCTTCGCAAATATTTTCTTTAAAAGTATAAAGTAGAGTAGAAACTTAAAAACTTGAATACAATGTGGACATGTCAATTATTTTATCATCTATTTAATAATTGTAAATAACCTCCCGGACGTCGGATAATGACTACACCAAAATAACGGGTAATATAAAATATTACAAACAATATTCATAATACTTAAACGCTCAGTCTTAACAAACACCAATTTTTCCTCCGAAAAGCCGAAAGCGAAAGCAGTAATAAGTTACGTTGTATTAATATTCATAGGGGCCATTTATTAATACACGAATCGCTGACAGCTCAATTTCACAACCAATATAACAGAAGAACTACGAACGAATCCCATCAAAGCTAATACAAAATGTTAGTGATTCAGAACAGAGGGAACTATTTTTAAGCAACGGAATCAATTTGCCTTGATAAATGTGTTATCGTAAATCAGTCTATAAAGGATAACTGATTTTAATGTTCAGAAATAGATGCCGAAATAAAATGCATATGATTCATAAGAACACTTGAAATATTTTGTCTGGATGAAAATATTCAAATTATCAATTATTGTTATTTATATTAAGAAGGGAAATTTTTGGGTTATTACAGAAATTAAACTGTAAATTAAACCTGGAACGAATAAAAATTAATTGGAGTGTGCCATCCAGTACATTATTGGTTTTAAAGTCGCTTCTAAGTCCAGTACTTTGATATCTATCTTCTACGGCATATTCAATTTATTTCCATTTGTCTCAGACACATTCGATAAACGTATAGCTAGCCAATTTCGCTACCAATAACCATGTCTGTCATTTAGTTATCTAAAAAATAATTCATTATCACGCAGTATTCACCGCCCAAGAATAATTCCCTAATTGATCTATCACGCGCTTGTGTGCATTCATCATTCACCGAAACTTTAATAAATTGTTCCACACTCACTTTCAATAGTACAACAATCAAATCCATTCCCTGTCAATCTTGTGACGTAATCTTCACATTAGTTTCTCTGCTACCACACGGAGCAAACCCAATCTCACTGGTATATTTTTAATTGCTTTTTTGACCTAACAATCTCCGAAACTCGCAGTCAGCGGGTGGCCACGGGCTTCTTTAGAAACCTCTTGTAATTATAATTATTCCATTAACTTCCATACCACCGCAATTATTTGTAAAATATTCTCGCATTCGCCGCCCGTCTAATTTGTTAATTTTGTGCCTCTGTACATTTTTACTTGAGGACGCTTATTATTGTGATGTTGTATGCTTTCGTAAGTGGATAATGACTTTTTTTGAGGTTGGGACAACTGAATTTAAAACGTTATAAATATTCTGTAAACAATATTAAAATTTTCTTGGTATTTATTACCCTAAAATTTACCCACATGTGATAGGAATATGTATTTTGAAGAAATCTCCCGACAAAGTGACATGCAAGCTGCGTTTTATCTCTTTAAAAAATAGATTTATTCGTGTCTGAAAATAATTACAACCTTGATTAATAGGCGCTTTAAGCATACCCAAGAACAATCGCAAAAACAAAGAAACAAAAACGTTCGCCATATGACGTCTGTCCTGTC
>CAJQZN010041428.1:0-11734 GCA_907164685.1 Colias eurytheme
GGGGCGCGGGAAGGGCGCGGCGGCCGGGCGGCAGGGGCCGGCGTTACAGCAGCCGGCGAGCCGAAAACAAACGGAACTGCTAAGACATCTGCTGATAAAATGTGACTCGAGTTTACAAGTTGTTTGCGTAAACAAGGAAACTTCAATTGTTTACCTTCATTTTTAGATTGCTGAGAGACGTTCGCTTCATAATGTTTTGTGATAGACGATATAAAATGACTGGACTTCCGGGATCGTTTATTCATATTCAAAATTTCAAACATAAACAATGTATTCTGACTGATAGTTTGATGACTATATCATAGTTACAATACCACAGAGTTCACTACCTAATACGTGCTAATACTTTATAGTAGATACATACTAAAAATTTAATGATACCCATAATACACATACCTATCGTCGAAGAGACACTAATACTCAAATTAGGAATTTAAAAAAATATCTTATCTCAAGACGAAACGGTTTAAAATCCCTTAGCTTTATTACACCACAATACGTCTAATAACAAAAATAATAAATAATAATAACAAAAAAACAAGTAGTAACATTAAGCTTTTTTAGAAATAATTTCTGATAAGTATACTTTTGATAGAGTACACCTTTTTGAACTCTGTCCGGTCACCGTACTTATACTCTGGTAGCCTGATCAAATTGCCAAAGGCAATTGCTCTTTACCATAAATAGAGGTACTTTTCATTTTATTTATTACCCTATTTCTGCACTTACCACACTACAATACGGTAATTACAATAATATTGTAATACTGTGATTTCTGTACAAAAGCTATTAACTTAGTGTACAAAATTCGCTTTTGTACTTTTTCCTAGTTAAGTACCTATCCATGTGTTATAAAAGCCTAATAGGTTCGTCATAGCAACGTGTTCAATAGTTCTTACAGTAATGTTATATGCTAGCGCTGAAAACTTCGTTGTTCGTGCGAAAAATAGGTAGCTCCGTATGGTAGGTATGCGGGAAGGTAATTCCCGGGAGGAATTTTTGTTTCGCGGAGCTGAAAGAGGATATTAAATAGAAAGCTAAAATATAAATAACAAGCTCTATAGAAGATGCTTTCAATTTCAAACAAGAATCATTTAATTAAATATTGTTCTGTATTCAGGAAGTGTTTTTCTATATTACCTACACGATTATTATTTTTATCCATATACCTACCTACATTATACATACTTTATTAACTTGTTAGTGTACCTACTTGTATCATTGAGTTCTTCAGAATAACTGTTTCAATTGAAGCATTGTTTTTAATACAGCACACATAAAATTGAATATAGTGAGCGAATGGCGACCAGTCGACCACACCTCGGTATAAACAGCACTTGAGCTATCGATCACACAAATATGCCGTTTATATTAGTATAGCAACTTAAGTATCCGCCCTACGTGAGCACAGCTCCAGGAACAGCGAGCGACGATGTATATTTATATTCAAAGTTTCTTGATATTGCACAACTTTTCCTTGAACTTGATAGGTTTCTTTCCATTTAGGCTTAATCAATTTAAAGTCTAGAACATACAAGGCTACAAAGACAGTATAAGTAATAAGAATTGTGAGCTGTTTTAACTCGAACGATCCGTCTGCACACTGCAATATTACTTTCATCGATTTGGGCTTGCATACACGATATCGCGCGGCTCCACACGGGTTATCGTCAAATGTGCCAATGTCTGCTTACTGCTGACCCAATTTTGCCCTTTCGCCGAATTCTATTCACATTCACCTAGGTTGTGTAGGTATCTACACAAATAAATCTGAAATGCATCTTTGGAATAATAAATTGTTAAGTAAATGCATGTATTAGAATCAAGTGACGGGCAACCGGCAACGATTATACTTTTTTCTTGTCTACCCCTTAGCCTGCCTGTCAGTTTGTGTAGGAGAATCTCCAAAATAGGTACACCAATTTAAGCAGTCCTTCACAGGCAGAATCCTATAAAAATCTCATCCAACGAAACGAAGTCGCGGATGTCAATTAATATTTAATGTTATGTATGTTTTATCGTTCCAATCAACCATTACTTATGGAGTCGGTGAGTCCCTTTGGGGTTTATTATTTAACTTTTATCTGTACAGACTGTGCATTTTGGGTATTTGATATAACAATTTACTTTTAGTACTGTTAGCATACAAAATGAGATTCATTGTGAAAGCAAAGGTGGAATATGTCGTAATTCGTACCTAAATGTGAAAAATAAAGAACCGTTGATGGTAGATATCACTGATTCATACTATTTTAGAGTTTTAGATGGTAGGTATAGTATAATATTCTAAGTTAAGCGTTTCAAATGGCACAGTACTACAGCAATGATTATTTAAACACCTTAATACAATGATATCGGCTCACCAATGATATATTGAAGCGGCCGCGTTCCAGCGTTGATGTATTGCTGACCTCAGAGAATACGATTAGGTCACTGGTGGAGTATTCTAGCTTACAAACTGAAATGGGCTCGTATGTATGTCATATTTTACGTGACTGCATTAAATGTTTCTTGTGGAGCTTAAAGTTTAACCGAGCTCTACCAAAATTAAACTAATGATTCTCTACCAAATAGAAATAACCGGTATCTATTTACATCTTGAGTAGTATACCAGTATCTAGCTTTTCTATTTATTGAATTTTATGAAATAAAATTAAACGGATAGTGGACTTGCTACTTAATTTCTAAAAAAAAATTGAGTTGTCTCTGTAAATTTGAAATTGAAATGAAAAACATATATTTCGTTTTTCAATATAAATAAATTCTCTGGACAAAATATGCTTTCAATAATTTCATCCGGATCTGTAAACATACGCAGTCACTGCTTTACGACGTCGAGGCAATATTCCAAGGTTCTCTTTGTGAATGTAAAGCAAGATGTCGGCGAATTGTTCAAGTGTAAGTATAACAATAATTGTGTGCAGTGTGACAGGAACCGTGCTGATATTGTACAGTCCAAGGAATCCGGAATATATTCCTTTCTGTACATTTAGTGCAAATCTTTATAAGCCTATTAAATTGTTATATAATGGCTTTCTTTGATTACCCATTTTACGAGAGTGGTGTCACTAAGATATTGAACAGAACTTCGGCCTTTATTGTGGAAATGGAGTTTTACCCTGGCTTTTGTTACAGGCTATTAATATAAATATCTAAAGAAATAATGTCACTATTCAGGCTTTAAAGTATCTGTTAGAAATGTTAAAATATAATAATATTATGAAGTTGACACAGAGGATTAAGGGATGGGGTTGGCCACGAAACATTTCCCTCGAATAAAAAATGCGCAAGTAATCCGTCCTTTCATACTTTGAGCATTATACGTTTCTGTCGTAATGATATCATTAAGTTGAACGCAGAATTATACATTTTTCGTTTAATAGGATGTGGGTTTAGGATGTGGAAATATTTCCCACTCGAACTCTCTTCTACACAAAGCTAAAAAGAAGTATTTAGCACTTTTTGTAATTAGCACTTTTTGTAATTGCAAGTTTACTCAAACATTTTGGATATTTTTTAAATAAGGTACCTACATATTTTGTTATAGTTAGATACTATTCCAAAAATGAAACTAGTTACACGACACATTTATACTCATTATATGGAACGTGACAATAAACTGCGAAGATCGTATCACGAGTCGATGAAAAAGCTGAAGGCGAAGCTTGATTTACAAAACGATGAGGTCCGCCGGCCGTAATGGGCGGCCGAGCGGACAAACGACATTAGTGACAATCGTGTGTGACCGTACAGTGTCCACCGCTCAAATGGCAAATCGATAGTTTTCACTTTATGTCGTAGAGGTTATGGGGAGTCGGCAGATCGCTTCACTGTCCAATTGGCACACTTTTGAGATGGATGGCTGAAAAACTGGACTATGTATCTACTAGATAAGTACTAAGTCCCGTTAACGTTTTTTAAAAATACCTACAGAATTCAGATCACATTGACGGATGTATGAATATTTTAGCGATAGTCACCGCAAGATTTCGGGTAATAAGTTCATTTGTATAGAATTGAAGGAAGGAAAGTGTACCTGATCGTGATAACTGAAGGAACGGGTTATGGGGCGCCTAAAAATGAACATGAGGAACATGAGGTCCTTTATTGCAGGTTACAGTAAAATGGCAGGCACCTGGAGGAAGTAGGTGGTTAAGCGAGGCCATAAGGGGCTTGCAGGGGGGAGGTTCTTGTGTGCTGCTGACCTACATCGAGCTAATCGTACCACGTGAAAAAGCTCGCGTGCCGCGGTCGTTCACCCGCCGCGGCCTTTCAACCCACGATTCAATCCTGTTGGTTTTCAACTACAATGCCTGTTATTAAATGTAGCTTAAGTTCGTCTAAGGCTATAAATATGCTATGCACCTTAAACGCAGTCGTAACTCAATCCGGAGTTACAGTGACGGGCGTAGGAGTAAGGTACTACCAGCTGGTAAACAGATTTCTGTAATACGCGTACCTACATAGCATGAGTAAATGTTTTATTCGTTAATAAACTAATAGAACGTAAAAGGTAAAAAGTATTTTAATTCAATTGGAAGCCATGTAGCGGGATTCACGCAGTGTACAGTAGCGGAACTCCCCGGGGAGACAACTTGTACCAAACTCAATTCGCCAAATTGCACATAAAATGTATAGCGTTTAGCGATAAACGGTCTTTTAACGTAATTAAAACGAAAATAAATGGATAACATTCAGGTCTCAGTGTATTTTGGGAATTATTATGTACTAGCCGCCCGCTCTGACTCCGTCGGAGTTCATTAACTGGGGTCTGGGACCTGGGTTGTTAATGAACTGTGTCATTTTACATCAGTTTAGACGACAGTGTAACCACGTGTAACTGATAACTGATAATACAAAAAGTATTTTTTTACTTTCGTTATTCTTCATAATTTTTTAATGACTCTCCTCTATTTTATAGCGAAACTGAATTTGTATTACAAAATGTTTGTCAAATATTATTCAAAATTATTGAGTAAATGAGTATCAAAAAAGCAAAATACTTATATCTGAAGGTATGTCAACTTGGGCGATGTCGTCGCCAGTTTAATTTCACTTTAAATCTGATGTAGTCGGAAAAATAAATATACGATCGTCGTTCGAAACTTTTTACATAAATTACTTTCGAACCGTAGCTCGCCGTTCTCGGATTATAGTACCAGTACTTTTTAATAGTTACTGAATAGTAGATGCAACCGAGTCTCACGACAGCAGACAGAAGAAGAAATGTATAAAATATTTTATTTGCTGTAACTTGTATCTGCTGATTCCAAACCAAGGATATTTTTATAACTTGTTATAAAGGGAAAATTTGTATCTAAAATGTATGTACCTATTTACCTCATTATTAACATGCAAAATCTATGTAACTGGTTAAAATTGTCGAAAGTATTGGCGTCTGTGCCGTAATAGATAAGAGCATGAATCTGAATAATAAAAACGGCAGATAAAATAAACAGTGCGAGATGAAAGCGGTCATCAGTTATAAATATCTCAATTATTTTGCCCGCGATGCGATAATTATAAATTATTACCAATATCTAGCTACTAGTTGTCCGCCCCGGCTTCGCCCGTGGTACATATTTCGCAATAAAAGGTAGCCTATGTCCTTTCTCGGGTATCAAAATATCTCCATACCAAATTTCATGCAAATTGGTTCAGTAGTTTAGGCGTGATTGAGTAACAGACAGACAGACAGACAGAGTTACATTCACATTTATAATATTAGTATGGATTGCGTCGAATACATCTGCTAGAATTGACAAGCGCCAGTAGGTAAATTATTTGTGAAAAACATAAAACCAAGATTTCGATATTCTTATAATCTTAGAAACATGATTATTTAATACTAGCTTTCCACCCGCAGCTTCGCCCGCGCATTCAAAGAAAAATACGCATAGTTCCCGTTCCCGTGGGATTTCCGGGATAAAACCTATTCTATTATTAGCCTTGTCGTGTCCTTTCTCAGGTATCAAAATATCTCTATACCAAATTTCATGCAAATTGGTTCAGTATAGTTAAGGCGTGATTGAGTACCTAACATTACAGACAGACAGACAGAGTTACTTTCGCATTTATAATATTAGTATGGGTTATGCCTACATAAAAATTCTTCCTTATCTAGATACTATTATCCACAGCTATTATCTCCTAAAGCACAGCCTTTTTACGATGGATATTTAAATGGTTCTCGAAGACGAGGATGATGATGACGAAATCAATATTTATGGGATTGCTATAGTTTTATATCCTACTACCTTAGCCTACTACAACCCTACTACCTTCCTACTACTAAATTCCCCGAAATTGAAATTTATCTCAGAAATATAAGAACGGGAATCATCGAGTATTCCTTTGATTACGGTCTACGCGAGCGAATCGGCGGGCGAAAAGCTAGTTTAAAATAACGCAATACCTTAAGATACCTATATACACGAATTATTATAAGTACATAAACATAATACATTAAGAGTAACAATGTATAATCTACTTTGTTTAAGTAGCGGTAAAGCGGTATAAACAAGAGCTTTGGATGAGAGGATAATTTAATAAACACTTAAAGCCAATATCGTGAACAATTTACATAAACGCCTCCTAGTTAGATTAGATTAATACGCCTTATGCTTGCGACATCGTTTTAAATTGCACACTATAGGGGGCTTGGGGCGCAGCAGCTCTATCAGCTCAAACAATGTCAGAAGCAGCATGTAGATGAACGCCAGCCAAGCAGAATCCAGGAGAATCAGCTTCGTAACTTCCGCGCCGGGTATCGTTCGGTGTTCAGTCATTGTGGTCTTCAAATGTTGCCGTACAGACGTCTACGCAAGAACCTCCGTCCCCAGTAGAGCAGGGAATGCACCAGGAGTATACACGTGTACACTAAGAGGACCCGGAATACGGCGCACGCTGCGGCAGCGCCGGTATCCGTGGTGGCACGCTGCCGACGGCCCATTTACACATATTTTAGAATATGACATTTGTGTATCAAGATGGACTAGGTGTTTAAATGCGATTGACTGTTTTATTATACATTTTGACAAGTATGTAAGTAGGTATGTACAAAGGCAAAGGTACAAACGTGGTACAAACACAATTTCGGTTGCTATGACTACATTTTGTTGCTATTAAATAACTAGGTAATATAGATATAATCAGGAACAGACTTGAAACAGATATCGACAAAATAAAAGAAAATAATCATCACTTTGGAGAAATCACAGAGAAATATTTATTTGACTCCACTAGACATAAATTACGGGCACCACAGCCGGCGACCCGAAGAAAAGTCTAATTTACTTTTATAAACATTTAATTAAAAATGAACATAAAATTGGTCCAATGCTGCTATTAAAATGATAATAAATAATTTATTACTTTTTAATTTTTATACGAATAGTTACATGTATATTATTAAAACCTTACAAAAAACTAATGAGTAAAAGGCTACAGACACCTACTGCCTACAGGTGTTAGGTTTACCACAGGATTTTGCTGTACAGTTAGTTTATATAGTACTAGATTTCCGCCCGCGGCTTCGCCCGCGTTTTCAAAGGAAAACCCGCATAGTTCCCGTTCCCGTGGGATTTCCGGGATAAAACCTATCCTATGTGTTAATACAAGTTACCCTCTATATGTGTGCTAAATTTCATTGTAATCGGTTCAGTAGTTTTTACGTGAAAGAGTAACAAACATCCATACATCCATACATCCATACATCCATACTTACAAACTTTCGCCTTTATAATAGTATTAAGATTAAGAAGATAAGATAACTAGCTTACCGCCCGCGGGATCGTCCGCTTTGTCTAAAACCTAATAAATTATATACTAAAACCTTCCTCTTGAATCACTCTATCTATTAAAATGAAGCTAATATAAAGCGTGTAAAAAAGACGGGTTGCACTTGGCACTCCGGGAGTGCCGGCAGAAGTGAAAACTTGATTATTAACGTTCAGCATGTTTGATATTTTGGAATGGTATCCGTCTTACGCATGGAATATAAAAGCAACAAAAAAAAAATCCGTCTTACGCTTTTTCGATCAGGCCACGTGTCGACGCGAGTTTAAGATTTTATACCCAACGCCGCTAAAGAAGTTTTCACTTCAAAAAACCGCGTCAAAATCCGTTGCGTAGTTTTAAAGATAAGCATACAAACAGGGACATAGGGACAGAGAAAGCGACTTTGTTTTATACTATGTAAGTATGTAGTGATGATGATGATATGATAATATTATGATGTGAATAATTAAAAGGATATAAAAAGCTTCCAATATACATTACGAGTTCATGTTTTTAGGACATCTTTAGATCAAGGTATTATTAAACACTTCTATGTAACACTTCTAGTGTTACAAGTGTTTATGGGCGGTGGTGACCACTTAACATCAGGTGGCCCAACTACCCCTTTGTTTGCTCTGACTTAAAAAAAATCAAATTTGTTTCCGTCTTTGCAAGCGTCGTTGTATATAGGGTTGCCAAGGGCCTTGGAGTATATATTACAATAGTATAGAGTGCGTGTATTGCACAAATTGCTCAGTGCACATCGTAGGCAGATGAGCTATAGATACTAGGTATATAGATGTGTGTGTGACAAATAGGGATGGTATCAATTGCGTGTTGAACTATCGATAAGTTATGTAAATAAATATGTATCATAAGTAAATTTCATGTTCAATAAGTTATTAAAGGAAAATATATGAATAAAGTATAAATATGTAGGTATTTTTAAATTTCTTTACCAACTGAATAAAGTTTGTTTATTCTATTTGAATATTTCTTGTATTAATTATGAGTACTTTAAAAAAATATATTCAAACATTTATTTATTCAATTAGACTTCTTCTAGAAGCACTTTTGAAACGTCATTAAGTACATATTTTTAACATTTACCACCTATATATTTAATTGGAATATCAGAAAAAGTGAGTACCTACTTTTTAAATAATAAAGTTAATAAAAATAACAGATCCGGTTTAGTGCTATTTCTTTAATAATAAATCAAAAAATAATAATAATGTTTAAAAATTTTTAAATAAAAATAAAAAATAATTAATAATTTAAAATGATAATATAATAAATAATATTAATAATTTTTTTATTTAATTTTATCCATTCTGCTATCAAAATCTCCAAAATCAATTTAGCGGTTCAGATAATATATCGTAACATTACATACTTTACATTAACACTATAAGTAATGCATACAATATTCGCATTAATAATATTAGAAAGTGTATCATACAAAACACACCATAAATTTATTTATAATTAATTTTTAAAAGAGTTTTTATTTTAAAGTTAAATAAATAATTTGTTAAAATATAGTTCTTCTAGTAAACTTTATATCGAGTACAGCGTTGGTCAGGTCACATCACTACGATCACGTGGCGGCAGTGAGGCGCGCGAGCGAGCCTGCGCGTGTCCGCCTCCCACCTCCCCTTCACCCCCGCGATGCTAAATTTATTTTCTTAAAAATAAGTATAACAATCGACTTACTGATGAAATGTGATACTGGATTTCAATTTTGTGTATTTTCTAGTATCGTTTTTGCAAGATAGAACTGCACATTTCATCATGTTTATTCGTAAATATTAAAAAAATTCCAGAGCAACGCACTTCGACAGCACTCAACCACGACTACGAGCGCTCGCGGCGGGAACGTCGTGTTGTTCCCACCTGTGCCTACTGTTCCCACTTGGCTATTCGCACTCTATAGATAGTATATAATATACTCTAAGCCAAGGGCCAAGGGGTAGTTGCCATGGCTGTTTTCCAATTACAGAGCATAATGCGACTCAGTGCCACACAATGCCGAATTATGCTGATGCTTAATTGGAACGTGAAACGCACCAGCAGGTTGCGCTAAGTTCAGTCACGTTGAAAAAAAAAATATTCATAGAGTTAGCAATAACCTCATTAATGTGTAAATAAAGTGGTATACATAATAATTGGTTGAAAAATATTTACGGTTATTTTAAGTAATTTGGATTTTGATCATTTCATTAACATTTTTTTCAATGTTTGTACCTTCATCCATACTTATATTTATTTTTTTAACACAATTTGAATTAACTTTGATTATTTCGAAAAAACTACAATGAAAAGAAAGCTTTAAAATGTTTTCCAACAATTAATAATTACTAACGATAAATCGATTGCACGCATCAATTCACGCGCATTACTTTTTCTAATGCTCGATTGTGCGTTGCTGTAGTTGGAACATTCAACGTTAAGCATTATGTCGCATAATGCGCTCTAGTGCTTTAATTGGAAAACGGGGCATATAATCCTTGTTAATAAGCTGTAATGCTGTTATAATCTATCAATCTGTCATTGTCAAAAGCCAGCATGCGTTTGACAATTGACAATTGACATCAAGATGTAATTTTCGCTATATTATTTTGTTTGGTAGTTTTAACTTTATTTTAACTTTGAAAATTAATCTTTTTATCATAACTAACAACGGTATTTCAGTAATTAATTAGTTAATTACATACGCGGAGGACTTAAATCTAATAAATTTGATGTAAGTGAGATGTGAAATTAAATAAAAATAAAATAAGTATTCCGGGAGTACATAATATATTATTTCGGGGGTTTCCCTCCCTTCCCAGTGTATTAATGATGAAGATGTCATAATTTTGATAATTAACTCATTAATTAATAGGTTATATATTTAGTTAAAACTTTATTTTCCACATACAATTCTATAAGATCATCGTTTTAACATTCAAATCTAAATATCATTATATTTAAATCATAACTTTTCAGAAAATGATGAAAACTGCGATATCTGTTCTTCAGGAGATGATGATGAAGTTAGGCCAAATTCCTGAATATGAATATAAACAGGTAAATTTTTTCTAATTTGTTAAGTAAAAGTAAAAGCTGAACCAATTTAGTTAATCCTCTTTGTATAATATACCTTGAAGTATGAGGATGGTTTTAATAGAGAGAAAAAGGGAACATGTACCACAGACGAAGCTGGGGGGGACCACTAGTACTAAATAGTAATAATCATAATAAAAAGAGTAATGAGGGGGAAAATAAAAATATCAATTTCCAAACCAATAGATATGTGTTTTCTTTAAATAAAATAATAATATTTACACTCAAATTTCAGTCTGGTCCACAACACCAAGCAATGTTTGAGTGCCGCTGCAAGACGGCCGGCGAGTCGGTGACAGCTTTGGCGCGTTCAAAGAAAGAAGCAAAGCAAGAAGCAGCCCGCCGCATGTTGAACCAGCTGTTCCACGCGCGCGGCATGTCTGTGCCGCCGCCCTACGCCCGGCCGCCTTCGCCCGCGCCGCCTTCGCCTGAACCACCTTCTACCGACAAAGCCTTACCTAGTGCTGTATGTAAAGAATAATTGTTAACAGTAATATAACTTTTTAATTGTCATAAAGAATGAACTTTTATAAATAATGAATAATTAGCCATTTTTTTGTGATACTGAAAGGAAATATGTTAGTGTAAAATGTAAATTGTACATATTGATTTAGGTGTTTATTGTTTTAAATATGTGGAATAATTAAATTAACCAAGATATCTTGTTGGTAACAATATACAAGTCACAACAGTGATGCTTTGAACTGGAAATACAATACTGCACATTCTATGTTTTATTAATCATGACATCTATGTGTAACAAAACAAATAATGTTGCGCAGGGCCCCAGCGCGAGCGCGAGCACGGGTGCCGCGCCGGCCATCGACGTGCGCAGCTACGTGGCGCT
>CAJQZN010041429.1:0-24191 GCA_907164685.1 Colias eurytheme
GCCCGACGCGTGACGTCGCCGCGCCTCCGCATCTCTCTACCATATCACGCTTACATTCCATTATCGGGACGATCAGACTCGCCGGTGTGCCCGCGCGTCCCGGAGTATTATAGACTTGATAATTTATTTATTTGGGACTCGAGCCCCGAGCGGGCCGCGGAGCGCGAACTCGAACGCGTACTTTGTGATATGTGCGACGGGGTCGTCTTGTGACAGTGAGCCGTTCGGCGAGTGAGATACGGCGGCCCGGCGTGGCGGCCGACCGCCGGAAGAAGAGTAACTAGTCTTGATACTTTAATCGGTTTAGAAATAGGAATAATTGTTTCTATTGAAATTTTATGAAACGAGACGAGGTTTCACTGCCCGCTATTTGTGTTATAGGTGTGTATGGCATTGCATAGAGTGTGCGTCCGTGTTCCTCGCACTGTCTTTGAGTTTTGTAAAAACGAAGACTGAAATAAAATAAAAAGTATAACACTTTAAAATCTACATTGAAATATGTTATGTCTTAGCTAAAATTAATTCAAATAGAAACAATTAAAATTATAATATTTAATGAATCTTTCGAATGTAACCTTTGATGATATTGTATATTATGAAAAAGGTCAGTCAACAGTAAGCTAAACGTGTCTTGCAATGTACAGTTTCATATATAAGTAACCTACTTTAAAGTTAATTTCTATCCAACAGCTACAAATCTGTGTTTAAACAACTTTTATATTTATTTATAATTTATAATGATGTATAAAATTAAAATGCATATCAGTACAGTAGCGGCAAGGAATATTAATTTACAAAGCATAGTGACTATTTTATTGTAAATATTGTGTCTAATTTAATACTAGAGTAAAAATGACCAACCGCCAAATTATGACGGTCATTTCAATTGAGTGTTTGCTACATTCCATATTTATGTTGAATTATTTCGATACGTACTGTACTTGCTTTTGTTTATCTGTCCTAATCATGCTCACATACATAATATACTCAGACATGCCACCCTTTGCCACCGAACAACTACAACATTATTATACTGACAATAATAACTGATAGTGAGTAATGTTATCAATGCAGATAAAACGCATTAGAGGATAGTCAAAGTCATTGTTTAAATGATATTGGTTGAATTAGTTTTAAATTAAGAGTGTATTTATTATGAGATGTTTTATTCTAAGACTGGTATTTCTCACCCTGCTTGCTTGTTCGAATGTGTTAATATTCTATGTATGATAAATGCATATTGGTGCTAATGCTTTTCCATAGCAATAGTGAAATGTATAAACGTTAAGAACAAAATGTAAGCACTAGACAATCTTATAAGTTATATGTATCCATTTTGTGCTATGTCCCAATATTAACTAATGAAGAGAGTAGGTATGTCTGCAGAAATGTAATAAATATTGTTTTTTTTTTTTATTTTATTTTTATATAAAAGTACGTTTCTTTCATTTTTAATTACATTGTTATTCTACCTCTTCATTGGTAAAGTGTGAGTTTGTGAATAAACTTAAAGACCAGAAAAATATTGTATTCTAAACTGGCATGTATTGCAAAAAAAAGCAAGATGCTAAATTACTTCTTTAAATTATTCACTAAATTTTGTACACCTACTCCTACAATTCTTAGAAAGATAAGGTAGTACAAAACGAAAATGTAGTAAGTTGTAACATCTAAATTTTTATTTATCTAAACAAATTTTCATTAATATATATAACTAATTTAAAATCGGTCAATAATTGATAAGAGTTATTTATTATGCAATCTTTTAGTTTTACTTTGTACTCTAAAGACATACCTATGTTTACGCCGTCAATGATTTACTCAAATGTACCATTGTATAAGTACCTACTGCTGTCTGTGAGTGTACTAGTACTACTGTCCAAATATTTATGGATTGAATGATTTACATGTTACGATAAAACAACAATCCATTGGAACTCAAGTTGATGACGGTTACAATTTGTTAATTTGCTATTTGTTAAATGAATTATATAAAATGTCAATTTAGAATAATTATACAAATTTAAATTGTGTTCCGATAATTATAAGTAAAGGATTACTATTTTGCCTTTGGGTCTTAAGAATTTGTGCTTTCTTGAGCCTTTATGCCTAACATTTACACTTAGCAATTTTCGCGTATAATAACATATTTTATTATCAGCTGCGAAGAAAGCCTAAATTATGCATGCAACAAGTTCTTATGGCCCAAAAAGTCCAAATTAAATTTGTTTGAAAGCTTATTGTAACTGACATTAATGAATCTTTGGGCGTGTCTTCATAATATTGTAGATACCTATTTTCATAGTCATAATTTTTAAGACGTGGTAGAAAAGCAATCCTTGTACAAATGCTATGATAAAAATATAAAAGTTGTTTAAAATAGTTTCACAGAATAGTTATTTAATCTAGATAACGAACAATATTCCATTTGTCATATAAATAAGTGAAAGCAGAAGCAAATTATTAATAATAAAAAAATGCATTAAATTATGACCTACCAGTAATTAATATGGAATTTCATTTGAATCCTCCTTTTCATATTTCTTGGTATAAACATGATGAAACCTCATTATATACTAAAAGAAGCTATTTAGTAGCTTCTTTTGCTGCTTATTTAGTAGAGATACCCACGGACCCGGGTAAGGAGCCGTGGGTTATGCCGGAATCTTACTAAAATCGTGTTCCGTCAAGCCACTTTAAAGACGCTGCGCCGCGGCGCGGGTATTACCTAGTTGGAATTCTTCCGCGACCCTCTCGGCGGTAGCCCGTCACTATAGAGAAAGCTTTAGAACGGCAAGTTGGTTTGCAAGTTCTACCCTCCATTGTGGCATAAACGGAACTGGATGAGATTGTCCTCCTCTACCCACATGCTACTATAGCGCCACCCTAATTTAACAGTTAAAGGTCACTGTTTTTAAACAGTTAACGGTATGCAAAGACTTCTATGTATATACGGTATGTCCTAGGTATGGAAAGTATAGCTGGTGTAGCCGTTGCTCATGTCATCAAATTGAAATCACTAACTTATAATAAATGATCAACAAATATCTAAAATTATGGTCAATATTATTTGGTAACGAAATCGATTTAAAAACCTCAATGCGAGCTAAGGCGGACACTCCGGTCTCAAATGCATGTAGGTTTGGAAACTCTTCTATTAAGGTTTTAATAGCATTTAAAGTATGAATACATATGCAAGCACTTAATCTAATTATAATAAATACATTTATTAAAGCATTATTGCGTGTTCATAGTCTAAACAAAATATAATATAGTAACTTAGTTTCATATTTGCTAATAGAACTATATCTATATAGGTACCTATTTCTAATTCTACCCCACTTCTAAAGTACAAAAGTGTGCGGAAATAAACCCATTTACGCAAAATCGGCAGATCGACTCTAGGCTCACCTTATCTAAATAACATATTGGGGGCTTCTATATACGTAAAGAAACCTTGAGCCAGGTAATTTTAAAACGGAAGCAATAATGAACGGAAAATTAATTTCGCGGATCTAGTTCTTCTGTTTTGTGCCCTCTTTAAAGTTAAGTTTTAATCAGTCATCTAGTATAGTCTCCACCTTGGAAAGATTCAGTCATGCAACCGCACTGAAAATCACAAATTAAAATTATTGTTGGTAAAAAATATAACATTGCCTATTTCAACACGCTTTTATTATTACCTGTTAACCTACTTTTTTATTACCTGTTTATGTGCTAGGAGTATAATTATTTATCCTTCTCTTTTAAACTTGGTTTAGACCACTAAGATCCATTATAAATGGAAGAATTTAATTCAAATTTCAAACTAAACACGCGGTGCGGCGGTTAAGTTGTTTTTTTTTTTCGTTTACTGGCAACAGCATGAAGGAACAGTATTGCCGATTTAGTGCTCTCGGCAGTGCTTATTTTCATGTATTAGTGCTCAAAATTCAATTTTAGAGCGTAGTGCCCAATCTAGTGCTTTATAAGAACGTAATGCTAAATAAAACAACGAAATCTATTGGGTCTGCCCTTGCTTAATTCGTTGTTATATAATATTCGGACGGGCCTAGAAGCAATGAATAAATATTGCTTCAAATATGAAATTCCAAAGGAAGTTAAACATATCGTTTCAAGTCAATTTCAAGTTCAAGTCGTTACAACTTACAAGTCGATTTCAATGAAAATAAAATATTATTTTTTTTATAAAAAGGTTTAAAGTAAAATAGTTTTTTTAACGTTTAGCGCCCTCTATGACTGAAAATCGTTGGCTGAAAATAGGTACACAAACTAGTGCTTTTTTATTTTTGTTAGTGCCTTTTCGAAAATTGAATTGGCAGCTCAGAACAACGAATCCGTTGGCAGCACTGTGCAGGAAACCGCGAATTACGAATTAGAGCTAGCGCGCACGAGCAACTTTGTCTCCGCATCTATTTTGTCTCCGCAACTATTTTGTCTCTCCACCCATGGGCTAGTATGAAAGTGCGCGCACGTAGCGACGCAACTCCCCATACAAATTGATGGGAGAGACAAAATAGTTGCGGAGACAAAATTGCTCGTGCGCGCTGGCTCTTACGATTTACGACAATCTACAAAACGTCACTGTCACTTGTCAGATAAGTTTAAATTGGTTTGAATATTCTCATTTATAAAATAAATTGAATATTCTATTTATTACAAAGTTTTGCAAATATGTAATTTTAGAAATAAAAATAATATCAGTAACAGTAATTAATAATTAGTTTTGTGAAGTTAAGGAGAAAAAGAAGAATCGGTACCATTCACCAAACATTTTAAATAATTCAATACTGAAAAAGAATGCAAATTTATATAGACTGGTAAGTTATAATAAATATTATTCTTTTATTAGCGTTCCGCCCCGGCTTCGCCCGTGGTACATGTTTACGTTTTTTTATCATAAGAACCATCCTCGTATGTACATCAAGGATATATTATAAAAAAAGAATTAACGAAATCGGTTCTGCCGTTCTCGAGTTATGTATCACCAACACCTTACCTTACATTCGCGGAATGACAATTATTCGTAATACTGACGTAAATTTTTAATAATAAATGAATATAGCTTTTATACTTTATGAATTCCGTTATCTGTATAAACTTTTTCATCAAAATTCCCGTAGGTAGCGAGCTATTCAATACAATACAACTCTTAACGATTGAGAAATAGTGACGATTAACGTCACTATTGAAACGAAATAAATATTTACCAGGTTAAATCTCTGGTTAAATCCATTATTTTACCCAATGTAAAATAATTTTTGAGATTGAATTTTCTATACAAATCGAAACTAAAAATTTACCATATTGTTGATTCAAAATAAAAGTAAATATGTTACAACTTTGGCCCATATAAAATTAACCAAGCATGAATATTTCTTGCTTGATAATTACTGCATTCTCTTTTCATCCATCTTGATGAGGCAAAAAAGTTAAAACAAAAATTGATTGTTTTAAAAATCTATAATTTTCATTAAATACCTACTTATATGAAAATTAGTTTCTACTTTTACACATTACAGTGAAAGTAGTTTATGTTAGTAATTAGGTTTTCCTGATATTGATAGTTTAACTAGTGTGGTACCCGGATAACAAGTAACCTATGTTCTTATCAACCTCCACCTCCTTGGTTTAGTAATGTTCAAATGTCACAACACTTTTGATCATTAATTGCTTAACTATACATAAATTGTTAAAAAAACTTATAAATATTTCTTATTAAATTAGGTACCTTGAAATTAGAAGCTTTTTTTAGGTGGGTACAAGTATATAATTAAGTAACCAATGACTAATAGTTTTGTTCAATATTTTACTACTCTAGCTAAGCTTTCTTTACAAATGCAGTAAAGAAACATGTGCAAATATCATCCTCACTTGTATTTTAAAAACCTGATAATGGTAAGAAGTAATGTTTGGAATATGTCATGGCCTGCCTTCCAGTCAACACTTCCATTACAGCTACCACACGGGTTTCGTGTTGTGGCTCTTTACTGTGACCACAGCGCTTTGTGACCAATTTTTTACTAACACGTTTTTATTAGCTTGACTCTTACTTTTGACCCAAACTTCTAAACCGATATGTTTTATTCAAACTTTATACTGTGTACACTTAGCAACTAAGCTTATCAAGGAGTTGATACGATAATTTTATAAGTTTAAGTGTGTTGTTTAGTTTTTTTTTATAGTTTTTTTATAGTTTTTATTGGGAGTATCACATATATATTATTATCTTATTGATAAAGCTTTTGCATCATTGTTATGTTTGGTACCTTGTGAACAGGCAACAGCGTACTGCGTAAAATGAAATATAGGTATGACATTGACATTTAAAAGAACTGACATTTGACACTATTACACTCTCAGAGGAATAAACCTACACTTGACAGTAGAGTGTAGACTTGTTTTGACTTGTTTTGAACATTTTGCATGTTAATAGGCGTTTCAAAATTCAAATATATTAAAAAAAACATAGTAATTAAACAAAAATCTATCTTTTTTCCATCTATCTAATCTTGTAAGTTCAAGGTATATGCTTAAGACAAATAAAAAAACATGCTTTAGCTATATGGAATAATATAAAAATGTGAATCATTGTTGAGGACTTTTTATAAAAAGTGAAATACTTACCTTATTTATTGAAAAACATTACCATCTCAGCTTACCATCAGGCGAGATCGTGGCCAAGCGCTCCCCTATTGTACTGTAATAAAAAAAAAGATTTCTCTACTAAGATTCAAATGCATATATGTATATGCTCACAATATTTACTATAATAAACATTTTTGTATAGTAAAGTGATTTATTTTTTGTATGAATGGTTGGCCTTTGGTTTTGTTTTGATTTAGTCAACCATACTCTTAACAAATTACTTTATGCTATAGGAATGTCCAACTTATTATGTATAACCATACTGCAAAGTTAAGGCAAGAACCATAACAACAGTGACTTGGAATTTCTTTCAGTATACATATTATTATACCCGGCGCGGCGAATGATGATCCCTATGACAGTTCGTCTTAGTGATTGCTCGTATGATGGGTCGTGTCGATACTTTACTATTTTATAGGCAAAGGCGTGGTTTGCATTCAGCCACGTCGGTAAACATGTTCTTACAAATATTATAAAATGAATTTTTAACGTCTATTATGTTGTTGTTGTATTAATTTAAGTTTTTTAGCATAGATTAAGTAGGTAAGTAAAACGAAAGTTTTTCCAAAACATAAAAATGTGCCTTATCGTTTTCACGTAATTTTTAACCCGTTTAACACAGTGTATACTGTATATTATTTTATCATGAAAAAGGAATCCCCCATTTAATTTGTCTAAAAAACTTATATTAACATAGGTAAGTAAATTAACGCGAACGGTAATTAATTAATTAATTATGCTGCAATCTTCTGTTCCATTCAATAGTGAATGAACTAAAGCTTATTGCCTCCTCTACCCTACTCGCAAAGTTCCTCGGCGAAGTACTTGGCTGAAGTCCGCGGTGCTACACTACTGACTACACCAATATTACTTGCTCTGTGGACTACACACTCGTTCAACTTCGCGAGTAGTGTAGAGGAGACATAAGCATGGAAAAAATGTGAACTCGTTTCCAGTATCGAAATTTGTATATCGATACTTTTCACACTAGTCGATAAATGCCAACGATGTAAGTTTTGAAGGACGTAAACGTAAAGTCAAATTGATATAATTTCTCGTAAATGTTAAGAATTGTTATAATTCCAACGGAATATCATTGTTATGGCATAAAGCTACGTAAAAATTAATAAATGAGATTTTTAGACGCCTCCAATACGTTTCTAATTTAATGGTGACGCCATTACAAGTTTGTCTCTTGAGAATAACTGACAGTGTCATAGGAATCATCATTCGCCGCGCCGGGTATAGTGAATGAATGAATGAATGAATGAAAAATACTTTATTGCACAATTAATACAGGATTATAGTGTCTGTCATTATATTTTAAAGGTATGTCTCCTAACTTTTCTATAATCATTTTAATAGGATGATGTAAATATGTACATAATTTTAAAGAATTTAATTAGATTATTTATAATTTCTTTTTTTTAGATTAAACATGGGGCCACCTAAGAAGATAAAAAAGTATGATTCCAAAGCCGGAGGAGAGAGATCAGGTAAATTACATTCACATTGAAGTTCTTGTATGTATAATGTATATTTGTATAATTACCATGATACTAGAAGGTTTTTTACATAATATACAAAAATATCTTAGTTGACTACAACTCAAAATTCTATTTCAAGTTCACATCAAAAGCCAATGGGCTAACATTTATTAAAATAAAGAATAATTTACATGTAATCATACCTTGCATGTTTATTTAAGAGTATGCATTTTTTAGGTAAAAAGAAGAAAATTGAAGAAGAAATCACTATAGATCTTGTTGAGGATGATAACCCAGAAAACACTGGTGTCCCTGGAGCTGCTATGCAAGATGCAGAGAAAAATGATCAAGTACCAGAGGATGAATTTGGAGCCAAAGATTACAGGTATTTTTGAAGTGAAAACTTCTTTAGCGGCGTTGGGTATAAAATCGCGTCAGGACATGTGGCCTGATCGAAAAAGCGTAAGACGGATGTTTTTTTTTTTTTTAGCCCTTATATTCCATGCGTAAGACGGATACCATTCCAAAATATCAAACATTCTGAATGTTAATAATCAAGTTTTCACTTCTGCTGGCATTCCCGGAGTGCAACCCGTCTTTTTTTTTATTAATGAATCAAAATAAGTGTTTATTGTGCTTTGAAAAGACTGAATCTTTTCAGAACAAAATTGCCTGTTATTGTGTTATCAACCATCAATGAATGAATGATGAATTACATAAATAAAGTGACATACTATTACATATTATTATATTATATTAATTGACATATTATTATTAAAGTGACATACTAAGTAGTTTGTCATGACACTTTAATCATAATATAATGACTAATAAAATATTTTTTTTATGTAAACAGGAATCAAATGGAGCTTAAAGCTGATAATGCAAGCCGTCCCCTATGGGTTGCACCGAATGGACACATATTCCTAGAAGCATTTTCACCTGTATACAAACATGCTCATGACTTTTTGATTGCTATAGCAGAACCTGTTTGCAGGTAAGGTTTTTATAAATAAAGTATCGATTTACTGTATTTGCAATATTGTGGAAGAAAACAGAACTTTTTTTGAAATTATTAAACATAATATTTAAGATTAAACTTAATATTATGCTACCTACTCTATTAGCTAGTCTAATATGAATTATAATGTTATTATTTTTTTGTAGGCCACAACACATCCATGAATATAAATTAACTGCATACAGCTTATATGCCGCTGTATCAGTAGGATTGCAGACAAATGACATAATAGAATACTTACAACGACTAAGCAAATGCGCAGTACCTGCTGGCATCATGGAGTTTATTAAACTATGTACCTTGTCATATGGAAAAGTTAAACTTGTTCTTAAGCAAAATAGGTAAGATAAACACGGCTTATGATAAAAAAGAGCGTGTGTGCCGAGCACACGTGTCAGAAGTGAAACTTCTTGGCAAGATTCAAAGATACCAAAATCGTCGCCTTACTCCATGACATGATGGTATTGTTATGACGCGACCTTAAAATTTTACTCTCAACGCGCCTAAAGAAGTTTCACTTCAAAAAGTACTTGTTTTTTTTTCATCAACATTCCTTGCTTTCAGAATGATGACATATTAATTGTTTCTTTTCTAGGTATTTAGTAGAAAGTAAACATGTTGAAGTACTACAAAAATTACTTAAAGATCCAGTGGTCCAGCAGTGTCGGTTAAGACGCGATGGTGATGACGAATTATTGTCATCGGCACTTCCAAATAAACCAGCTACAGCTTCTACTAAAATTGGTGATTATTTATATTTTTCTTGAATAAAAGAATTATTAATATTTGAACAGTTTTGATTGGAATACAAAATTTCCTAGACATCATATTACATACTATAATTAGAACAAGTTGACCATGTAGTTATTTTTTTTTAATTACAATATTTGAATTAGGCGAAGACAAACCTGCTGCAAACGGTAGTGTGCCTGAAGATATCAGTCAGTTCTACCAGCAATTGGACAAAGATGACGAAGAGGAAGAAGCAACAGATATAACCGCGAATACTGCAGTCGCTTTTGAAGTTGATCCTGATAAAATTGAGGTTACTTGTAACTTTTTATAAGTATGCTAGCTTTCCGCTCGCGGCTTCGTCCGCGTAATCAATACTTATTGATAACTAGCTTGTGCTCTGTGGTTTTACCCGCATTGCTCCGCTCCTGTTTTTTCTTAGTGTGATGATATAATATAGTCTATAGCATTCCTCTATAAATAGGCGATTTGAAATTTTTTTCAAATAGGACCAGTAGTTCCTTAGATTAGCGCGCTCAAACAAACAAACTAACAAACTCTTCAACTTTATATAAAATATATTAGTACAGATATTCGTTAATTAAATATCAATGTAATTTCAGGTCATACAAAAACGTTGCATTGAACTGGAATATCCATTACTAGCCGAGTATGACTTCCGTAATGACGCAGTTAATCCGGACATCAATATTGATCTCAAACCAACGGCAGTATTACGACCTTATCAAGAGAAAAGTCTTAGGAAAATGTTTGGAAACGGAAGAGCAAGGTATGTGTGAAACAAATAATTTGTCTTTTTGAAATAATAAGTGGAAATCAGTCAACAAGTTTGAGTTTCTACTAGTCAGTATGACGTAGCTATGACCGCCATTTTTTTTAGAAGTTTAACAACTTAAAAATAAATCAAATGCTTAACACTCCACCGGGATAGGATCTAAGATCATCTTTTACATGGCATCGTATTTTTGGTAACTCAAGAACGATTTAATATTAGGTGGTTTGTAACATCTGTACCGTTAGGATTAACATATAGAACTGAAAATATTAAAAAAATATAGAATAGCTTGTAATATCTATACTAATATTATAAAGCTGAAGAGTTAGTTTGTTTGAACGCGCTAATCTCAGAAATTACTGGTCCGATTTGAAAAATTCTTTTAGTGTGAGATAGCCCATTTATCGAGGAAGGTTATAAATTATGTATCATTACGCTAAGACCAACAGGAGAGGAGCAATGCGGGTGAAACCGCGGGGAACAGCTAGTATATTATATAGTTTATGTCTGAGAAACCATTGTGGCCATTCAAAATCCGTGTAACACTAGTGAACTTCCAGAAAAGAGCTTATTTGTCCATAAAAGGCCGGCAAAGCATCTGTAACACTGGAAGTGTTACAGGTGTTTATGGGCGGTGGTGACCACTTAACATCAGGTGGCCCATCTGCTCCTTTGCTTGCTCTGACATATTAAAAAAAAAACCTACAAAGTTAATCTATAAATAAGTAGTAAGTACGATTTGATACCAGATCGGGCGTGATAGTGCTGCCGTGCGGCGCGGGCAAGTCGCTGGTGGGCGTGACGGCGGTGTGCACGGTGCGCAAGCGCGCGCTCGTGCTCTGCAACTCGGGCGTCTCCGTCGAGCAGTGGAAGCAGCAGTTCAAGTGCTGGTCCACGGCGGACGATAGTACTATATGCAGGTACACCGCGCACACGGAAACGTACCATACACGTATAGATATATACTTACACGCGCATACACGCATTTAGAACACGCGACATGAAAATATTTTATAGAATTTTTATTTCGCTTTTGTATTTCATAATTATTTTACACTCAACATATTGCTGTCGTACCATTTTGCAATGTATGTATGATTATCGATAAATAAATAAATAAATAAATAGTAAATAAATATTATAGGACATTATTACACAAATCGACCTAGTCCCACAGTAAGCTCAATTAAGGCTTGTGTTGTGGGTACTAGGCGACGATAAATATAATATTTAATAAATACATATATAGATAATACACCCAGACCCAAGAACAAATAATTGAGTTCATCACACAAATATTTGCCCTGACCGGGGATCGAACCCGGGACCGTCGGCTCAGTAGGCAGTTACTTTACCACTGCGCCAACCGCGTCGTCTATCGATATCTGCTACATCAATAAATAAATAGTTCAAAAAAAAACAATCCCGAAAATGAGAAACTGGCTTTTAATTACCTAATATTTATTTATTTTATTTCATCATTTATACAATATCGTACTATTCTATATGATTTACTATAGTCCTTTTCACCTATGATGATTCCTGTGACACTTCATCGTGTTCCGAATTACGTATTTTATGTTTAAAACGCCAAAATAATTTTAGTGCATAATATTTTTATTTTATGGCGGAATTATTGCCAAAAATATAAAAATAAAACATCTAAGGCCTTTGCCACACTAGACGGAAACTCCGTCGCTGAACTTCCGCGGCGGAACGCCAATACATGTTATTGCATATAAAATACAAATAACGGGCACACTACGCGGAAGATCGGTCGTTCCGTCGCGGATGATCCCGCGTTCCGAGCGGACCGTCACTCGCTCGCGTCTGATCGGTCGTCCGCGCACCGATCTTCCGTCAGCGTAAGATCGGCAACGTCGCATTACAGGTATTTGTATGCATCGCGCCACATTCAGCGGATAACTCGCAGTGACGACGCACGCACAGGAGCGCAGGCAGCCGACTGATGATCTGCCACTGAATATTCAGTGTGGCTGGTACCGTATAGAACGGATTGACCGCCGCGGAAGTTCGGCGGCGGAGTTTCCGTCTAGTGTGTCAAAGGCCGACTTATAAATCGAAAACAGTATTGTTTAGTTTAATATAATGAAAAATAAAATAAAATAACACAAAAATATAATACCTACGCAATTTGTGTACATGAAATGGATCGTTGAAAAATCATAGAGTTGGAAAATCATATAATCGGCGCCCATCTTGTGATCGTTTGTCAATCGAGTCAATCGTCTGTACGAGTGCATACAAGTTGCATTTTTATAATGATACTTTACGTGGTATTCTGTTATTGTTACTAATTGTTATTGTTGACTTTTTGTTGCTGTTGTTTGCTAAGTTTCCTTAGTTAATTGTTGGCGAAATGCCGAAAAAACTAATTTTGGTACTTTATTCAAATCGATTTCATTTCCATATAAAATATTATCGATTATCGAAAACAATTGATATGATTTCAATAAAGACATCTCTACACGTGTCAAAAATCCATGTGTCACAGAAATCATCTTAGGTGGAAAGGACTATAAATGAACTACACCACGAATTAACAATGATAAAATCAGATACTAATATACTCAATACTAATATTTTCTTGCTATTTCAGATTCACATCAGAAGCGAAAGACAAGCCAATGGGTGCGGGTATCCTAATCACAACATATTCGATGATAACACACGGGCAGAGGCGCTCGTGGGAAGCGGAGCAGACGATGAAATGGCTTCAGGCGCAGGAGTGGGGGCTGGTTGTACTAGATGAAGTACACACTATACCCGCGAAGATGTTCCGACGTGTACTCACTATAGTGCACTCGCATGCTAAATTAGGTATGAACGGCTCTAGGTTTAGGATATCCACTTAACACATACATATAAAATGAAAAGGTGTAGAAATTCAATTTGATTGTGTTTATTTTTAAACACAATCAAACTGACTTGTGCCTTAGTGTATCTAGTTTCATGAATCAGATTCAATCATTTTACAAAGTTAGTATTGTTCGCACTGCATTCAGAAAGACATAATTGTATGTATATTGCATTATTTCACTTTTCGTAACCACGGCTATATTATATTTTATATTGTATTTTCCTTCACACAGGTCTGACCGCGACCCTCCTGCGTGAGGACGACAAGATCGCGGACCTGAACTTTTTGATCGGGCCGAAGCTGTACGAGGCCAACTGGCTCGAGCTGCAGGCGGCCGGCTACATCGCGCGCGTGCAGTGCGCGGAGGTGTGGTGCCCCATGACGCCGGAGTTCTACCGCGAGTACCTCGTGCAGAAGTGAGTCACACATCACATGCGCACACAACAGCAAGCGTACAAACATTTTTTTTTACGTGAGGAAATTCATCATGAACACCGACTGCTTCGGGGGCAGCAGGACGGTTATGTCAGACTCCTACTGACTTGCCTACTTCCGCGCAAGTAAAGAGGGGATCCCGGGATCTCCGGCGACGCACGGGATTCCTACGCTCCTGGTCGCGCTCAGCACTTTCTTTCTGTGACATCACTGCATCACAGAAAGACAGCACTGCCATCCACACGTCCTCTCTTTATCACATAGCACCAACTATGATCGGAAGTGAGAGGTCTGATCCAACCATAGCACGTAGTGCATCTCGTTCTGCTGTCCACGCTGGACACGACTCTATGGTGTGCTGAGCCGTATCCTCCTCACATTAACAATGGTGACAAAGCGTACAAACATGCACGAAGTCATGTCAAGATGTACGGGCCTATCCCGTACGTGTGTATGATTAATTAATATTGAAATAAAAGAGTTATTTAAACTATATAAAACTTGTATTAAACTGAATATAATAACTATATAATGGAAGGATGAGTCACGCGAGGTACTCTTAATGCCCGTCGACGATGAACTGACGACCGATCGATGACCGACGATGATTTTAATTTAATGTGTAAAATGTTGGATACAATTTGATTTACGCAATTTTCAAGCAAAGCGCCTTGTTGCACTTTGGACGTGCTTGCTCGTACACAAGTTGAAAGTTCGCACATACATAAACATATACATTATACATGCGTGCACTTACGTGTTCTCACAGTGCGCCGAAAAGTTATCTAGTTTCAATGCAGTATGATATGCGCAGTCAGCAGTGTCATCGAAAGCGTGTTACGCGATAATACATATAATAATACTAGATTTCCTTCCGCATAGTTACCGTTCCGTGAGATTTCCGGGATAAAACCTATCCTATGTGTTAATCCAAGTTACCCTCTATATGTGTGCTAAATTTCATTGTAATAGGTTCTGTAGTATTTGCGTGATAGAGTAACAAACACACACACATGCTCACAAACTTTCGCATTTATAATATTAGTAGGATTATATTTATTACAGTAACATGGTAATATTACCCTACAATAAAACACTTCAAGATAAAACAGTTCGTCATTACACCACTCTAAAACATAGTAAAAGTAAATAAACACTCTCACAAGTTACTTTTGTTCCCATTTTCAATGTAATTTAAATCTCTATGAATAATAACTAAATCACATGTCATTATTTCAGAATCAACAAAAAGATGCTGTTGTACGTAATGAATCCTTCCAAATTCCGTGCGTGTCAGTTCCTTGTAAGATACCACGAGAAGCGAGGCGATAAAACCATTGTATTCTCTGACAATGTGTTTGCTTTGAGACATTACGCCGTGAAAATGAACAAACCATACATTTACGGTCCTACATCGCAAAATGAAAGGATACAGATTCTACAAAACTTCAAATTTAACCCCAAAGTCAATACTATATTCGTCAGTAAAGTCGCCGATACGAGTTTTGATTTACCAGAGGCCAATGTTCTAATTCAAATATCTTCGCACGGTGGTTCTAGGAGACAGGAAGCGCAACGATTGGGTAAATAATACGAGTCTTTTTTTTAACACTAGATTTCCGCCCGACGCTTCGCCCGCGTTTTCAAAGAAAAATCCGCATAGTTCCCGTTCCTATGGGATTTTTGGGATAAAAAGTATGCCTGTGTCTTATTCTGAGTTGGATGGATAGTTCCATGAAACATGAAACGTTTAATTCTCTTTCACGCAAATACTACTGAACCGATTACAATAAAATTTCGTATGAAGGTAGCTGAAGACCTTCATACGAAATTTTATTGTAATCGGTTTTAGTGTACTCGCACATCTATACTAATATTATAAAGAGGAAAGGTTTGTAATTATGTATGTATGGTTTTCACGCATAAACTACTGGACCGATTTTAATGAAATTTGGCACAGATAATCTTTAGACCCTGAGAAAGAACATTGTCTACCTTTTATTGCGAAATATGTACCACGGGCGAAGCCAGGGCGCACCGCTAGTATTATAATAATAGAAAGATAATCACAAACTGAATATGTACATTCAAATATCATATAGCTACGACCAAGGCTGAAAATACTTTAAGATACTCATCACATCAGTGTAATGAGTTTTAACGTTATTAAACATTGATTATCTATACAGGTCGTATTTTGAGAGCTAAGAAAGGCGCGATAGCCGAGGAATATAATGCATTCTTCTACACATTGGTCTCACAAGACACTTTGGAAATGGCATACAGTAGAAAACGACAACGGTTTCTTGTCAATCAGGGTTACAGTTACAAAGTGAGTCTTATTATTTATAAATTTAGTTCGTTTTTAATTTTTTAGTAACTAATCTTTAAAATTCTTCGTTTTATAGGTGATCACAGAATTGAAAGGTATGGACCAAGAACCAGATTTGATGTATGGATCAAGGGAAGAGCAGGGTATGCTTTTACAACAGGTTAGTGTCCAAATAATTTGTACAAGCTAAGTATAGTCTTAATTTTTTTTTTATATGTAGTTAATTTCATGATGTTATCCATTTGTCACGAAAAACACGCCTCCATGTTTTATTTGCTAAAAGTGATCAGCAACAAAAGTTGTTCAGTTTCATGAGTTGCTCCTGTCTAAATTCGTCTGTCGTCTTACCTTTCACCTGGTATTATTTGCAGGTACTGGCCGCATCAGAAACGGATTGCGAGGAGGAGCGCGAGGGTGTAGTGGGCGGGGTGGCGCGGCGCGGGGGGGCGCTGTCGTCGCTCGCGGGGGCGGACGATGCGCTCTACTTGGAGCACCGCCGCGGGCAGCATAATAAGCACCCGCTGTTTAAGAAGTTCCGCTGTTAATGGTGCGGGTTAATAATACCTCGAAGGGTGATTTTACAGCAATAATGTGCGAGGATGTAGTATATCTATACTAATATTATAAAGCTGAAAAGTTTGTTGTTTGAACGCGCTAATCTCAGGAACTACTGGTCCGATTTGAAAAATTCTTTCGGTGTTAGATAGCCCATTTATCGAGGAAGGCTATAGGCTATATATCATCACGCTAAGACTAACAGGAGCCGAGCAATGCGAGTAAAACCGCGGAGCACAGCTAGTAACTAATATCGCTTCAAACGCTAAACACATCCTCGCGCATTCTTGGTGGAAAAACTTTTGGTCTTATGGTCTCTATAATTGGGTACTAGAGGAAACGACCACCTTAACGAGTCTCCAGTGGACACTCAAGCAAATGACTTTTTAAACAGATGAATACAATATATTATTTCAAATAGATAAAAATTTCAATAAATTAAAAAATCTACTAATAATATCCCCAAAAATGTTATCTCAATCAATTTTCTTAGTAGTATTTGCCCACTTTTAAATTAAAATTAAAATCAAATAATCGACACCTCCTTTGATTGTTTTATTAAAGCCTGTTCTATATATTCATAACAAAATATAATTATGTGTTTTTTGTTTCAGGTATTTTTTTATAAAACCACCCTTGTATTTAGACA
This sequence comes from Colias eurytheme, assembly GCA_907164685.1. Lineage (NCBI taxonomy): Eukaryota > Metazoa > Arthropoda > Insecta > Lepidoptera > Pieridae > Colias > Colias eurytheme. The sequence goes on from CAJQZN010041429.1 coordinate 17,537, forward strand.
AATTGTGAAAAATTAAAAATAATATTAAAACAAGTTTGCTTTTTTCTTCTTATCCCGTTCGCCACTATTTCATTCCCCTATTCTTTATTTATACCATAGTTATTTTATTCTTTGCAGTAAATCGGAGACGCATAGCGGGGTACCAGAATGGGCTATTATAGAACTGCAAGGTTTAATACAAACAAAAAAAGAACTTATGTCAGGGCCTACTGTGGTCGGAGACTTACATTATTTTAGTAGGAATAAGCATCCAGTGTTAATTCTTGGTCATCATGTTTTAAATGGAAAAGAAATAAAACTGGAACAGCCAATGGCAGTCATAGAAAAAGAAACGATAAATGGTTATATCGACTATAAAGTGAAAGCTATTGTTAAAAAGAAATTACTATTCAAATCTAGGCCTAAACCAATTATATCAAATGTGGCTGAAAGGGTGTAAAGTACCTAATAAATTTTTATTTTGAATAACTTTTGTTTCATTTCATCCTTACCCGTTATTTTATCCGCATTGCTCCGGTCCAATAATTGGTCTTAACTTGATGATATAATATAGCATTCCTCGATAAATAGGCTATCAAACTGATATAATTTTTCAAGTTGGACCCGTAGATGATATGCGCCTTCAACCAATCAAACAAAAACAAAGTTTTATAAAATTATAGATTTTTTTTTGTGCTATATTTTGTGAAAACATACATCATTAAATTAATATATCAATCGCACACATATTTTATTTATAAAGTTAAAAAAAAAGAATAATGTTTCAGTGAAAATTAATTTTAAATTTAAAAATATAGAATAACAAAATTCAGTAAAGTTTAAGCATGATCAGTCCGAGAGAATTAAGCCGACAAGGGGCCATTATGAGCAAAAATCCTAAAATAAAATCCCTTAGCTCACCCCACCCTTGAGGAATTTCGATATGATTCACTGGACATGTCAAGGAATAACTGTAACGATTTTCAACACTACACGATTTGTTTCCGCTGATTTTACTAATTTTCTCGGACTAGATGACTTGTTTCTCAATTATTTTTGGATTTTATTTTCACATCCATATGTTAGGTGATTGTTGAAATCGGAAAGTCTGTACACATAGAAAAGCTAGCACATATATGCGTATGCGTATCAATGCGTTGTGGAAAATAATCTAAACAACTAGGAACTAAAATATAAGTGCAGATGAAAATGCTATCGCATTATATTTTCTGCAGTAAAATTAGATCACGCTATTGTTTTTGTTGCTTTATTTACTTAATAGGTATTTAATGCTTATGTAAAATCGTAATAACTTCATTCTCTCTACACTTTATCATAAAAAGGTAAAATTTATAATTTTAAATTATAAAACAAAATTTTTTTAGGTATAGAATAAATAAACACTAAACCAAAACTGCAGACTGGTGTGTTTATAAGGTTAATCTTTAGTAAAAAAATAAAAATAAATCTCAATGCATTTTTATTTTAGTAAAATTAAAATGATATCTTCAAAACTTATACTTTATAATTTTTATGTTGTTATTTATTATAATGTATAGAAATTAGTATAAAATGAAAGAAATATTTATGAAAGGCACTTTATTTCCTCAAGAAACAGAAAATAAGTTATTGCTATACTTAAATACAATAATAGTAAACTAATAAAATTACGTCTAAATAAGCCTAGTTGTATTCGAAAACAAATCGGTAAATTAATACCACAACTAAAAGGCAAACTTTATAAAAAAGGAATGAATTGCACCAACTACATTAAATTATGTATAAGGTACAGGACAAAGCTTGGTGAAAGACACGCATACTTTTTTAAATATATAATAATATATGATAATATGTATATGGTTTGTTTACCCAAATCCAATACATACAATTGAGAAAATTATACTAAATTAATGTTTAACTACGCAATTCGGCGTAACAATGCCGCGCTTTTTCACGTAAATTTGTCTGTTACCTCAAAATAAATGACATGGTTTTAGTTTCATGGTTAAAGGAAAAAAATCAGTACATAACTTTGGCTGAAATTAATTCTAATTTACATAATATGAATTGTTAACTAATAAACATCTAAACAAACACATAAACAATTTCATCTACAACGTAACAATATAATCTATGTATTCTTAACACTACACCCTTTAAATTTCATAACACTGCTTAAAGTACATTTTTTCAGTACACTCACAAATATGAAAACAGCAGTCTTCCAAAAATGTATACTTATTAATTTTATCAATTACAAAGATAGTACTTTTTTTTACGTTAAAAGTTTAAAATTATTATAGTCAAATTTTATTCAGTATTCATATATTTAACGAAAAGTTACTTCTTGTGTAAATAAAAGCACGTTATTTATTACAATTTAAAAACAATTTTAACACTTCAACACCATTCATATATGCGATAATTATACTTTCACAATCATTCAATGTAACATTAACCTTGTTATATTCTAAACGACACCACGAATCAAAACAGTCAATTGTGTGCATATCCCTTATTTACACTAAACGTACACCGAAGACGATAAGTGAGAGGAGTAAATATATTTTATTCATCAGATATAAAAGAAACGAAAGACACGGTGAAAAATAGTGTAACACAATAGTTCTAAATAGAATGAGGGTAAAAATATTAATAGTACAGTGATATGAAGATATTGAAGTTTAAGCGGCGTCTAGGGCCGTCCGCAGTAGCTCCTGTCCCTCGACCGAGGTCCAGTACTCCACGAGCAAGTCTCGCTCCGCCTCGAGACAGGAAAGGAACGACACCTCACCCTCGCCAGACTTCTTTAAGCCGAGGAGACGTTTCTTCAACAGGACAGCCTGGAATAACGTGTATCGTATTTTATTTGTTTATATTTAATATCAATAACACAAATAAATAAACCATTAAAAATTATAGGTATTTGGTGTTCTTTAAATGTAAAAGAACCTAATCCTGATGCCAGCTAATTATTCAGATATCTATACTTAAAGTAATTTATTAATGATAATATTGAGATAACTACCTATTATACATATATTTATGAACTTGTATTTTTTTAAAAAGAAGCTTTCGCATATAACAATTTTATTTTTATAGCAGATAAACCTAAAAATATAGGCTTAATAACATTAAGCCTATATTTTCGATATCTTATGAGAGGATTAAAAACGGAGTCTTAATATCATGCAATTTTAATTGAAGTTATTTCGAAACTTCACACATACATTATTATCTAATCATATGTCATTTGGGAGGAACTGAATGGCTATCTTAAATACAATAAGATCATTCAATGCAGTTATTATATCAAAGCTTCATAAATAAAACAAAAAGTAAACTTCACGACTAGAAAATTGCTAAACTTCGTGAGGCATATTGACTGAGTAAAACTTATCTTATCGATATAGGTTACGACCTAAATAAATTACTTTAACTAACAAATGAGAACCGCTAAATTGTGTAGTGTACAATGTACATATTGAATAAGCAATGATGATATTCATCAATTTTCTAATTATTACTTTAGTTTTATTTGCGGAAAGTAGCGAAATTAATGATGATACTGTTTTATATTACTACGGCTTAGTAAGTACATATACATTTATAATTTCGTTACAAAACAATAAGTAAATTACTGTATTAAGTACCTAGTTACAACTTTCAATCTTAAAATTATTCGTTTTTACTCTGATGTTTATCAAAACAATGCGTATACTGATCATTTTGTAGCAGTTGTTAATATTCTACTTCTACTTACAAAAGATTTGAAATAAGACTTTATGCGGGGTTGTAAAGGAAAACTTCAAATTATATTGAACCATTATTTAAAATTCTGCTGCAGGTAGCTACGTTATACCTTAGTGACTATATATTGAATTCTTCCCGGAATATACTTTATTTGAGCAAATTTTTTAGCGTACAAGTAAAGTCTATAAAAAGAGGAGTGTCTGCTTTTGATCAGTTGCTGCGATGTCTGTTATCGATATTCTACAGCTACTAAACTAAGAATATATAAAAAATTGGTTGTCTGTAAAGTCGGTTTACGGATGATAGTTGAACGTGACAACGTCTTAAAGCCGATTATTGTGCTTCTTTGTCGCTCGTTCCGCGCTCTCGCTTGCACTTCAAGCCTTACATGGAACGCCTCAGAGCGAGGTAATGCCGCATGAGTCATATTTTTTTGTGCGTGCAGCCGGCTTTATCGAATTATAAGACGTTGTCACGTCAAAAAGTATTAAATAAAAATATATATGCATTAGGAGGAGAGTGAGCGCGGTCTCCCAGCATGCAGCGAGCGACAAGCGTGCTCCACGCTGCTCGAGCGGTACTGGCGGCCGCGGGCCCTACTGCGCCTGTGCCGCTGCGCACACCGCCTGCGCTGCGACACGCCCGCGACCACCGATAGGCTTATTGAGCTTAATAACCGCGCGTTTTTGCAGGTCATTTTATTCATTTTATGGGATGTGTTCAGGATTTTATATAAATGTATTTATGTAAAATATATCTTCTATTTAATAATGTAAGTATGTAATATACATACACTATGAAATATGAATATTCTTTGTAAGCGAAGAGCAAGTGCATTTCCGAACACTTTTGAAACTAACTACATCTTCTTCTTCTTCTTCTTATATACAAAAATTAATCGCAAAATGTGTTGGTAAGCGCATAACTCGAGAACGGCTGAACCAATTTCGATAATTCTTTTTTTATTATATTCCTTGAAGTACGAGGATGGTTCTTATGTAGAGAAAACGTAAACATGTACCACGGGCGAAGCCGGGGCGGACCGCTAGTACTTAATAAAAAATATATGTTTATTTCTCTTTGTACGAGCAAGCACGTCCAAAGTGCAATAAGGCGCTTTGCTTGCATATTTGCTATAATAAAATTGAATAATGATTATCTTCCATACGCTTTTTCCTTAAACAGTATAAAATATTTGATACTGTTTCCCAATAAAATTGTTAAGAAATGCCAATCTATATAAAATATATTTTATCGACATTGCTTATTTCATTTCAGTTTTGTAAACCCACAACGGACTGGCCCGAATGCACGATAAACGACACGCCCCTAACCGTCGAAACGTCGTACGATAGAATGAATCCCGACGAAATAGAAAATTTGCACCACGAGAACCAACAACTCACACCGCCTAAGATCGTAGTCAGTTGTCGCTGTCGATACCCGAACTATTGGAAGTTAAAAACGGAAGAAGTAACAATTTCCACGTATCAATGTTCCTCGCTACCTTTGTGTAAGTCAGGCGATTATTGCGGTAACGTAGACAATGACTCGCTTGCCCTGTACCAATCCTGCTTGTGCCCAAAGAATCACATCTGTGTGCACAATGGTGGCATTTCGTTCATACAAATATCGGAATTGTTGTATCGTGGTAAAGGATGGAAGGCATTTTGTCAACCTATCAGCGATGATTATGAGTATGATTACTAATGTAGTATCAAACAAAGAAATATGGGATATTGTTTTTAATAAAAAGTAAAAAATATACCTATAAAATACATTATATATTTAAAAAACGTTTTTATGAATAACGACAATTACAAGAATTGCATTACTATGTGTACTTTGTACTATAAAATAATAATCTTCTACTTTCACTATTGTTTAAAAATTATAATATCTTAAACACCAAATACCTATTTGTTAAATCGGAAGTTTACAAGTTATCTTCAAAATTGTACTCACATGTGTCGGTTGTATCGCAATATCCTTGACAACATTGCGCACTTGCTCGTCGAAGCGGAAAGGCCACAGCGTGCGCGACACCAGCCCGCCGCGGAGCGCTTCTGACGCGGATATGCGCCTGCCGAATATCACCAAGTCGTTCACCTGAAACATTAATGTGTAATTGTTAGACGTTATATAAATACGTAGTTTACATTATATTTATGATTTTAAGTCCTTTTAAAATTATAGAATTTAATTCTATTTATTATATTTTACCTATTAATTATTTTATGTTACCTTCACTTTTAATTCATCTATATGAACACATAGAGACTATTCTCTATGTGATAATACACAATGATTATTTATTTGTAATAATATTAAAATAAGGAAAATTTCACTTTTCCACTTTTCGCGCAAATTGCGGTACATGAAAGCAGCATTATGGGACAGTTGACCGCCTTAGGGTCACATAGTTTCACAACATAGCTATTACGCAGCATTTTCGCAGCATAGCTGAATAGCACATCTCTGGTGAAAATATTACCCTTACGCCACACCCCGGACACTTCATACAAAATTATCGTTTTGACATTCACACTGTAGAGACTGCAAATGTGTGTGTTAACGCTTTATGGTTGGCACATTTTTGACTAGCGTAAAAAAAAAATTCGCGTTTTTCTGATGAAATACATCCGTAAACAGCACAATATCGAACCATTTTCTACGAAAAACGATAATCATAAATACAAAATAATAAAATTACTTTAAGTCAATTTGATTAATGTTGTCAATCTTCGTTGCGTATCGTGAAAATGTGGACCATTTTTCGCCTGATCGTGCGGGGTGAGGTACTTAATTGTTTAATTTTGGCGGGAGGCGGAGAGTGTCCGTTCTGTAGCGTTTAGCTACTATTATGTATTCTGTGCGTATACGTCAAATAATAACTATTGTAAATGAGATTGATAATAATATT
>CAJQZN010041431.1:0-21605 GCA_907164685.1 Colias eurytheme
TTATGAAAATATCTGCACCTTTTCAGATGCAAAAAGTCAATGGAAGATATTTTAGAAACCGATGGAGCGGCAAAAAATAATATCGGAAATAGTCAAAATTACATCAACAGATTTGGAATCCAACAAAATAACATTGGGGATAAATTAATGTTTGTTGCTGACTCCAGCAAACTTTTAAATAACAGACAAAATTTCTGTGAAAACGGTTCACCGAATGATTTAAAATATAGTGCAGCTCGCACAAGCTCAGCAAGTTCAACCAGCTTAGTCACTGATGGTTTTAGTGCTTCAAAATCGGCAGCGAACAGTTCGAGATCCAGAAGGTTTCAACAAGGAGATATGTTATATGCTGATCAAAGTGCAGTCGGCGCCACGCAAAGATTATTGCAAGCGGAGAGCCTTACGGCAGAACAAAATGCAGCATACCAACGAGTAAGTAATATCTAACCGAACGAACGACATAATCAGAAAAACTGCACAGTACTTTGTATTTTAGTCACGAGAGTCTATGGTAGTTATCATACCTCACTGGTTAGTAAGGCTAAAAACGCGCCCCGAAGGACACAACCTCGCGTGACATAGACCGATCAATAGAATCCTAAAATGACGTCTCAGCAATGCGCCGCTAACCCCTCAGTATAGCAAGTTCCCTTCGCCTGAGCACAACTAAGTTTCACGATGTCACTATTATGTAACCACGTGCGCGCTTTACTGAAGCGATAGACGCACGATGGCTGCAAAATTAGTTAATTGGACGACAAGGATTCTCCGTCGAGGAGGATCGCCGGGCGCGGTGAGATCATTCGTCTCAACTTGAATGTAAATAATACGCTTGGAGGAAAGATAAATTGTGAAATTAAAATAAAAGAACTCTAGTCAATTCATTAATCATAAATTATAATAAATTATTCAAAACAATTTATCGACGATTTACCTATTAAATGAAAATACTCTAGAATCTAGTTCATCTTGTAAGTGATAACGTCATCAAAATCAACCAAAATATTTATAATGGCCGCGTAACCTTGTTCGTTGTGCATTATTGATATTGCCTTTTGCATAATGAAGTCCACCTCCGTATCCTGCGTTGGGCCTCTTGCCTGGAACATTCTCTATCACCGTCATCGGCCTGCTATTATAACATCGCGTATACACAAACTTTAAAATATCTTCATATGCTCGCGCGATTGGCCTATATCCAATAGAGCATAGATATTACTCAGTACATAATCCGAGCCATGACGCGCGGTATCTTTTAATACAAATATAACAGTTTCAATTAAATTCCACAAACTAGCTATTATACTTTTAAATATGTATTCGAAGCGACGTCCAAAGCCCAATTTGCGTATAATTATTCCAGTAATGTATTTATTCAAGGTACACTCACGTATCGTGTGATTTTAGGATTTGTGTCAAGTGTTTATATGTTTTTAGGAGAGACAGACGCTGCAAACAGCAGAAATGAGGACCCAGGAGGCAAATAATATGTCAACATGCAGCTCTAGACTGCAAACGGATGCTTTTAGTGCTGAGAGAAAGGGAACAGCTACATCACAGGCCCGCCAGACGGTCAGTTCAAGTGGAATTTTTACTCACAAGGAACATTCAAGTGTAGCACATTCTAATATGACTATATCAAGTAAAAACATCTCATCAACAGCAAAAATGCTTTCATCGCATGTAAGTACTTATAATAATCTAAATATTATTATTATACATAAGAATATTTGACTGATTTTTAAAGGATATTCGTTAGGTAGTACATTATTAATAAAAGTTCATGTTACAATTTCAGTCTGATGGTCTATTAAATGGAACTAACAAACCCGTTGGGAGTGATCTACTAAATTTAACTTTTGAAGATTTAGACGAACTTAATCTTCGTTCAAGCCAAAGTGAAATAGATGCTGCTAAACAAAAGTATACAAATAGAATGAATGCTTTTATATCTGCTATTAAAGAAGATAAAATGGATAACAACTACACATCATTACACTTTAACAAAGTAAATGAAATGTTAAGAAAAGCTTGGGCTGTACCTACATATGGTCATGATCTAGGCAATTCCCTGTGCAATACGCTTCGGACTTCAGGAGGTCTAGACTTATTGATGGAAAATTGTATGGAATATAAGAATCCAGAATTACAATTCTCATCGGCAAAGATCCTTGAACAATGTCTCACAACCGAAAACAGAGAATACGTTGTTAAAAACGGTTTGGAGAAAGTAGTAAATGTAGCTTGTGTCTGCACAAAAAATGCAAATTTAGTCGAATACTCGAGAATTGGTACCGGAATATTGCAGCATTTATTTAAACATAGTGAAGGAACGTGTAGCGATGTTATAAGATTAGGAGGCTTAGATGCAGTTTTGTTTGAATGTAGAAAAAACGATATTGAAACATTGCGACACTGTGCTACAGCACTGGCTAATTTGTCACTATATGGTGGTGCAGAAAATCAAGAGGCTATGATAAAAAGAAAAGTACCTATGTGGCTATTTCCTCTCGCTTTTCATCACGACGACAATATCAAATACTATGCATGTTTAGCTATAGCAGTGTTAGTCGCCAATAAAGAAATAGAAGCAGCTGTTTTAAAATCAGGCACTTTAGAATTAGTAGAACCATTTGTTACTTCACACAATCCATCAGAATTTGCCCGCTCAAATCTTTCTCACGCTCACGGGCAGAGTAAACAATGGTTACAAAAATTAGTCCCAGTTTTGAGTTCAAAAAGAGAAGAAGCAAGAAATTTAGCGGCATTCCACTTTTGCATGGAGGCAGGTATAAAGCAACAACAAGGAAACACTGAAATATTCAAAGAAATTGGTGCAGTTGAGCCCTTAAAGAAAGTTGCAAGTTGTCCAAATGCTGTAGCTTCTAAATATGCTGCTAAAGCATTACGGCTCATAGGGGAAGAGGTGCCGCATAAACTATCACAACAGGTTCCCCTTTGGTCTATTGAAGATGTTCGGGAATGGGTGAAGCAAATAGGTTTCCTCGAATATGCAAATAACTTTTATGAGAGTAGGGTAGATGGTGATCTTTTACTGCAAATAACAGAAGATAATTTAAAAGACGATATTGGATTAGACAATGGAATCAAGCGAAAAAGGTACTAACTTAATAAACATTAATATACTGGTTTATTAAAGTAACTGAGTCTAGAGTATTTACAATTTTTGAATATATTTCAGATTTGCAAGAGAACTTCAGCAGTTAAAGAAAATGGCCGACTATAGCCTTCGTGATACATGTAGTCTTCATGAATTCCTACAAAGTATAGGTCCAGAATACACCGTTTACACGTATTCTATGTTAAACGCTGGTGTAGACAAGCAATCTATTCTAGGTTTAAGCGACGAACAACTAGAAAATGAATGCTATATTAAAAATAGTATACATAGATTAAGAATATTAAATGCTATACGAGGTAAATACATATTGAATCATAATAATTATATTTAAAAAAAGAAAGCTTGTTTTTCTTATAAATAGTACCTAACTCATATGCTATTTACGATTGTCATTACACACGCTTTAGAAATGACGTGAACAAGTCTATTAACAATCTAATTATAACATCTTTAACATCAGACTGTTCATTTTCTTCAACCGATAAGTACCTACATACGTTATAAAAGATCTTTTATAAAATTATATATTTAAATAATAGGGCTCCTTGTTAAAATTTTATTAATGCTTTCTGAGATAAATATATCGAAATTTGTAAAATTTAAACATTTCTTAAGACCTAACCTTTATTTCAGATTACGAAAGTCGATTACCAAGTCTTGAAGAAGATAATATGGTTAAGAATTTGGACGTATTTATTTGCTATAGGCGATCAAATGGGTCACAGCTGGCCAGTTTACTCAAAGTACATTTACATTTACGAGGATTTACGATTTTCATTGACGTGGAGAGATTAGAGGCGGGCAAATTTGAAAATTTACTTCAAAGCATTCGGCAAGCAAAACATTTTCTGCTAGTTCTGACACCAAATGCTCTGGACAAATGTAAAGAAGATACTGAACAGAAAGACTGGCTACATCGGGTATAGACATTTTCCTTATAATATATTTTTAGTTTTTACGCAAGTTCGTCCATTGGAGTATTCCGTTAAAATAACTGGATTCAATTTTTTTTTAATCTGCTGACTAATATAAATAAACAACTAACTTACAGGAGATAGTGGCAGCGTTGCAGTCGCAGTGCAACATAGTGCCGATAATCGACAACTTCGAGTGGCCCGAGCCGGAGGAGCTGCCGGAGGACATGCGCGCCGTCTGCCACTTCAACGGCGTGCGCTGGATACACGACTATCAGGACGCGTGTGTGGAGAAACTGGAAAGGTATTAACTTACACGATATGATGGCAGCGTTGCAGTCGCAGTGCAACATACTGCTGATAATCGACAACTTCGAGTGGCCCGAGCCGGAGCAGATGCCGGAGGAGATGCGCTCCATCTGCCACTTCAACACGACGCGTGCGTGGAGAAACTGGAAAAGAATGTTAGCTTTTTATTTGAAAACAATAAACAAAAAAAAATTGGTTGTCTGTAAAGTCGGTTTACTGACGATAGTTGAACGTGACAACGTCTGATTGTGCTTCTTTGTCGCTCGTTCCGCGCTCTCGCTTGCACTTCAAGCCTAAATGGAACGCCTCAGAGCGAGGTAACGCCGAGTCATGTTTTTTCGTGCGTGCAGCCGGCTCTATCGAATTATAAGACGTTGTCACGTCAAACAATATCCCAAAGAGTTCAAGCATTGAGAACTCATTGTCGATATGAGACTCGTAACAGAAATGAAACCTGATAGCATTTTAGTTGTTGTGGATTATTTTATAAATATCTTTTTTTTTTCAGTTTTCTACGAGGTAAATCAAATCTGGCAACCCGATTAGAAGGCGCACATCGTGGACCAGGACACATACAAACACCGTGCACAGGCAATACTAGTAGAGGACCTCCAAATTATCAAAGAATGCAATCAACAGAGAATGACTGAATACATTTAACTAGTCTCAGGTAATATTTATCATTGTATGGAGTTCATAACAGGTTTAAAATTTAATTTACGCATTATTGCCATCTATAAAGCCTGACCTTTGCGTTATTACTGTAGTCAAATTAAATAATAATTTATTAATTGCATTAAATACATGTTTTATATTATTCATAGAGGTAGAACAATTTTCCTGTCTAATTAGGCCATTCATTTTTTTTGTTTCAGATTAAACATCACAGAAGTCAATACTGCAGAAATAATGTTGAAGAAAATATTGAAATACTTATTTTTTTAATTAGGTATTTATTTTTGCAAAAAATTTGTAAAAAAAAATTACTTAAATACAAATTAAATACAATTCATTTAATTAAAATATATCATTTTGTGTTTCAAAATGTAATTATTACTGTATACTTTGGGTTGTACACACAACTAATAAAACTAGGCTTTGTAATCTCAATGAGTGAATGACAAATAATAATGTATTTCAAGACATTATTAGAAAATATTTATGAATATTGTAGCACTGATATATTAATGGTTTGCTATTCGTTGTAGCATAGCAAACGGTGTTGTAATGTTTATTTATATTTATGTAACTGAAATTATTATTTGTTGCATGCCAATAGAATAGTACAAAAGTGTTGAATGTATTTTTTATCTGTATCAGTATTCGGAATAGTGTACAAATATAAATGCAATAACCTTAGAGTATGATGTATTACTAGGTAGTATAAATACTCTAAGGCAATAATAAACAACCATGATATGCATAATTTATTTATTAATATTGCAGTAAATTTTAAAATTGCCTTAAAATAATCACTCTCAACTAAGTCATAAGCAGCTCTTATATTATAACAAAATTGTTATTTTAGTTACATAGTCATTGCATAATAGGAAAATATATACAATAAAAAAATGTTTATAATATATTATACTTTGTGTTTTATTTTATTTTCAATCTCCTTATTATAACTATTAATTAACTATTACTGTAATGTATTTCAAATCCACATAGTTACCTAATAGGAAAAGTTATAAATTTGAAAATGCTACTAATATTGTTTTTTTAACTATGATATTGATAAAAGTATATAAGTTCTATACTATTACAAATATTGCATTGACTATATTATGAATTGAAATGAATTATATTCATTCTAATTATGTATTTAATTACAATTGAAAATCTACAAACAATTGTTGCTAATAACTAATATTTTTGACTGAATTTTGGATACACCAGCTAATAAAGATTTAGATTCTCCAAAATTATTGGATATAAAAAATTGGACAAGTACACACATCAACAAAATCTAAGGCTATTTTGTTTTACATCGAATAACTATAAATCTATGAAGAATTCTAATACAGCTGGTAGAGTATAAGAGATGTGCGACGATGTATTCTTAAAGAACCAATAGTAAATACAACGAGAATGTATCACTTCATTTAAATATAATGTTAATGAAGCGACATTCTACTAGGTACATTCTCGTTATTAGGTTACTATCCCTAGGCATGCACAACAGAATTTAAGACAGGTGTAGTACACCGTAGTGCACAGTAGTGCAAGCCAATCTCAAGCTTGAATATAGTGTGAACCAAGAGCGGCAGCGGCGGCCATGCCACAACAAGGAAATTCTTCATAGATTTTTAGATAATTGATGAAATATAAAATATCTCTAGATTTTCTTGATGAGCATATATACACCCTAATCGGGTACTAATAAAATATTTTTTCCCAATGGAATAGTTTGATTAAAGTGACTATCTATTGTCACCAGAGAATGATCAAAAGGAGAATGAACAGCTTTACATACACTTATAATTATTGTAAGTACATAAATATATAAATTTAAATTTACACATATACTTACAACATAATGTTATAAAATATAAAACAGATTAAAAAAAATGTCTGTGGAACATACTTCAATTAATGAACATAAATATGGTTACATATTATCATATAATATATATAGGTAAGTAAATATATAGAGAACAAGTTTAAATAAAATCTATATACAGTAAATTTCTCTAAGAAAAAGTGCCTCATCTCTCAAGAATATCCAAATCTTGAAGTGTCCTAACTATAAGAAAGTATATTTATAATTGAACAGACAATTCCTGCATTAAAAACAATAAATGACTCATGAAGGCAGATTAACTTGTATTGAAAATGAACATTCATTACAACCAACTATCACAGAAGGCGGTATCGCATCACATGTTTCCAAATAATAAAGACCACTGCATCTACAAGGATATGTGTATGCACCATCAGATACATCAAAAGTCATTTCTGATAATGAGATTGTTTCGTATAACAAAAGATTGGAATGGTCATGGCATACCAATTGAGCGTCAAACTGTTTGCGACTTTCAGGATCCCTTAGAACTGACCACGCTTTCTGAATGAGTAGAAAGGTTTCATCTTTGTCACTTTTGTCCGTTTTGTCAGGATGAAATAACAACGCTAGTCGCTGGTAATTCCTTTTCAATTCTTCGTGAGTAGCGTTTCTTTCGCATTTCAACACCTTATAGTAGTCCACAATGTTTTCACTCATTTTAAGTATTTATTAAATTATTACACTTCACAACGATAACCAAAAGGACAGCAAATCACTAATTAAATTATTCAAGATCAATTGAATCTCGTAATCGTAACGTACAGATTGGTTGATAAACTTTTGTTTAAAATACAATATTTATAAAAATTCAAAATGACAATAAATTATCGGAAGAGAGGCAACAGCTGTTTTTGACAGAGTTGTGTTCCGCTTAATGATCATGGATCATAAGCAAAGTAACATATTATTATTTTTTTGTTATTTAAAATAGTAAATAATTTTATGATTCATGTTTTAATATTGAAAAATTACTAAGGAATGATAAGCAATAAAGCTCCTGTAAGTCTTAGTCATAGGTTAACTCTAGTTCAATCTACGTAGGTCCTTCACGATACATGACGTTTCCTATGTCATTACGCAGAACGCATCTACAGTTTAAAAGTGTTTAAAACTCATGGAAGATTCAAGACAGCCTATTAAAATAATCTATACATATAATAAAATCGTAGGAAAGTCAAAACTGTACATTGAATATTTTTTTAAAAGAATACATAATCCATGATCTATAATCGATATAGAAGCCAAAAACATAGTTTTTAGAATTTTTGTCTGTTTGTCTGTTTGTCTGTTTGTCTGTTTGTCTGTATGTTTGTCCAGGCTAATCTCGAAAAGTACTGCATAGATTGACTTCAAATTTTGCATGAATATTACTAACAGGTCGGGTGAGGCTTTTTTAAACATATTATCATGCTATCACCTCCGGGGGAGGAGCTGTAAACCTTTTTTTTTCTTACGTATTCCGTGTATTACGACAGCGTACAATCTAAAGATTCATGTTTAAATGTTGGTTTCGGGTAAGCCATGCTATTATCTAGCTTTACACAATAAAAACTATGTCATTTACGTAATTTGGGCAGAGAATCAGTTTAATGAATTTATTAGTATACAAATTTGAAACAGCGCCATCTATGAGATTTCGTAAAAATCAAATCAATTTACATGTTAACACTACTGAATACAATGTTAAAAATTAATAATTTAAATATAATTATGTTATTTATTTATTTAACTCTAACCCATAATATCTTCCCTTCCCTATAAGGTGCGCTTATAATTCGTGTGAATATACTACATTTTTAAAAGTGAGGGTAGATGTTTATTATTTTAAGTCAAACTAGACACCATTACAATTAATCTAATATTGATTGTGTTCATTGGTTACATTTTTAAAAATCTTCGTGTTTTAAAAATTGGATAACGAGGCGGGACTCGAACCAGCATTCTTTAGTGGTCGAATTTTTTCTATTCTTTATAAATTTATTGTTTATGAATTTATATTTATAAACAATAATACAAAAAGGTTAGTTCGTTGATAATTATTATTCCTTCATCATTTACATGTTGTAAGTAATAATATACTTTGACTGTTAATACTTTTGTTCAGTATTTACCTGTATGATTATTGCTTGGTAATTAATATATTTTCATGTCGTATACCTAATTAAAAACATAAGTTTGATGTGAAACTAGCTGGATTTATTTTTACACACTCACAGTCTTATATTTTGTGTTAATGTTAAAATAGTATTAATAGTGTAAATCATAATATTTTTTCACAATTAAAATTAATATTTCCTTTTTTTTGATGATGTTGGCATCGAATTAAACCGCGCTGTCGTTTCGTTCACAAAAAGTGATGTTATGAGGACCGAATATGTAGCCGCTTCAACTTACGGAAACGAGAGTAACCTGCGTTGTCTGTTAGTTATTGTATAGTCGAATTTAACGTTACATGGAAATTGGAATCTAATTATATGTATACTTATATTCTTATATTAAATCTGTAGAGGTCAATTCTGTACATGAAATATATTTCCTAAATAACTATCACGAGGTGATTAGGGATCGACACTGACGCCAAAAATTTTTGTCCGTCTGTCTGTCTGTATAACCGTTATAGAAACAAAAACTACTCGACGGATTTAAACGAAACTTGGTACAATTATTTTTCATATTCGTGAGCAGAGCAGTAACTCTGTTCTCCATATTATATAAAAAATATCTCCCGACATCATAAATGTCTATCTTTTATGGTTGAGCTTAGGAGTTCAAAGCTTTCTGATTATATTTGTCTACTAGCTGTGCCCGCGACTTCGTCCGCGTGGAATAGTGACTATGGGACCTATGACCATGGGCTCAGGGTGGGGCAACAATAATAGTTTTTATTTTCATGCTTCCACTCCCACGTTCACTCCCAGGCCCACGCCAACGCCCACGCCCACTCCCCTTCACAATTGGTACCTACCAGATCAAAGCCAGGGTAAGCGCCCCACCCAGCCCCACCGTGGCTACGCCCATGCTGAATTACTACTTAACATACAATTATTGAGTAAATACGTACTACCATAAAATATAATTAAAAGAATTGTTACTTATTAAAATTTCTTACTAAACTGAGCTAAAAAACTTACGTACCAACTTATTAAAGAAAATCAAGAAATGAAATGCCTAACCTATACCAAATAGTTACTACATAATATTGTAATTAAAAATTATGATTAGTATACAATATGGAAAATCAAAAAAGAAATGCCTAACTAATTCTACGTCAAATTTCTTTTAAATTATGTCATATTATTTTTTAGGAACCAGGGGGGGAGAGTAGCAAATTCTATTTCCTTCCTTTCTTAAATGGATGTTTTTAATAATGTATGGTGTAGCCACTGATCAGCTTAATCGATACTCAATTTTTATCAAATCCAGGAACAAATCCAAATTAGATGTTTCCTGTCTCACGCACGTAACTAAAGGCTGAAGAGAGAGAGAGGGAGCACGTAACTAAACCGTTTAGACGAAGAAAAGTGTATAGAAAAAGGAATAAATAATTTCATAAACTTCCCGACGATCTTTAAAAATAAATTATTATATCATTTTCATTCCCACTTTTACCCCTATGTAGGTATAATAAGTGGATGAACCGATTTTGATACAATTTATCTAAGAACCAGCGTCGGAAAATATGCTGCCTAACAAAAAAAAAGCCGCATCTAATTCGGTTTACCCGTTAGCCAGCTACGGTGCCATAGACAGACACACACACACACACAGAAATACATAGCAGTCAAACACATAACACCCGTCTTTTTGCGTCGGGGGTTAAAAATATAATACGACATAATTTAAAGGACATTTTATGTGGAAAATTTACCTATTAGAAGTAACCATAATGTTAATTTGACCCCGCCCCCCCCTACTACCTCAGCTTACCCCCAAACCCTTGGGGAATTTTGATATGATCACCTGGACATGTAAAGGAATAACTGTAGCGTACATATAACAGATAAATTACGTTTTATCGTACACTGTACAGTGTACAATAGAATGCCTTAGCAAATGTTCGCCGTGATTACTTATAAATTGTCATAACTTTTTTATTTATGAACCGATTGATATGAAATAAACACTAAATGTTAAATGAAAATTACCACAATACATTAGTGAAAACCGCATCTAAATCGGATAAGCCGTTTCTGAGATTAGCGTGCACAAACATACAGACAAACAGACAAACAGACAAATTTTAACTACAGTTTTGGGTTCAAGATCGATTTAATAATAACACCTGCTAATTTTTTTCTACATATTTTCATTGTACAGACATCGCTTTTCCACAATTTTATTATATGTATTGATGATGATGATGATTGATGATTATAACACTCTCAGTCCGTTTTAACTTAATTTTTATTCACTCGCATCAGTGCCACCTAAAAAATCTTTATATCGAAATTCGAGCAAAGCTAAGAAAATGAGAAATAAGAGTTCTCAAGGAGCGTTAGAGGTAAGAGGCTTACTATTGACCGAAAACAACATGTGTTATGCCGAGAACCTGAAACCGCTTCACAACGAGAATTGCCTGTGAGACCGAAACCTTCACTGAGAGGGTATAACGTCTCACAGCTGATCGCAAATGGCATATTTTATCTCGATAATCTGAAACTTTTACTCAATATGAAGACCGTTTGACAAATAATAGGGTGCACCATAATATTATTCGATCTCTTGAAGATGAACATGAGCATAAGCAATGACTAGAGTAGGGACGCGAATATTACCATTATTTGAGACAAGATTGTTTGAGACAAGTACGATTAATAAGTTTGTTTAATGAAAGATTAAGAATTGAAACTATTTGGTCTCTTGAAACGGACGAATAGCGAGAGGCCCGTCTTACTGTAGACAGATTTCGACAGTCTTAATGACTTAGAGGTAAACATAGAAGATCAATCTACGAGTTCGGTGGTGTGGTCCGACAAATATAAAAGTGGGTTTGCTTATAAGGAACCTCACAATTGATTACAGATCATCTTCTGTATAGGCGATATTAACGTAGTATGTTCTTTTTGTAATGCTTTAAAGAAGAGTAAGGAGTCGGCTTTCGTTTGAAGATATACCAGAACCTTTGAAATCACTACTTTTAGAGGAACATGTGCAATCTAAACAGTTCTTAGACAATATTCGCTCTTATAGTAGTGCGTTTTAAATGATCCTTTGGTGCTCAACAATTATCAGAGGATCCTTTCATGCTTACTTTTAAGATACAAGGTCAAGTTTATCATTTGATAGGATCCCTTTTGCCTGAAGGCCAACCTAAGTTTCTTCAAATATATTTTGTATTCGACTACAACGAATAGTCGAATACAAGAAATCAATATTTCTCGAATTTAAAATATTACAATTTTTCCTACAGTAGGGCGACGAATGTATTTTCGCATAGTAACGGAGGGGAACTCACGGGGGGTCGAGTGACGCGGGCCACGTACCACAAACATGCTTAGTTTGTTGTACCGAGCGCGAAAGAAAGTCATCGTGTTTTTAGTAAAATTACTATGTAAACTATATTTTATTATTATTATTCAGCCATGGCTGTCCCACTGCTGGGCAAAGGCCTCTCTTCCCTTCGTCCATGTCTTCCTATTGTGAGCAATTTTAGCCCATTCCTTACAATGAGAGTCCAGTTCGTCGCGCCATCTGATTTTGGGCCTTCCACGCAGCCTTTTTCCATTGTCGGGGATCCACATAGTGGTGATTTTTGCCCACAACTCTTCGGACATCCGGCAAACATGTCCAGCCCAGTTCCATTTGAGCTCGGCAGCTTTATGGGCTACGTCGACAATCTGTGTTTTTGAGCGTTTGTAAACTATAACGTAATTTAATACTGAGGTACATATTATATAATGATGCGCTCAAACTGTTAATCTACATTTAATTTAGATTATTATTTGAATTACTAAGTAATGTAGAATTTAAATCAAATTCACTCATGTTTTCCTCAGATTTTCGATGTCCTCCGATTTTAAGACTTTCTTATCAGAGTATTCAATTTTAATGTAGTTAATTTTTATAAGAGACAATTAAGAACATTCAAAAATAAAGTGTCACGTATTTTTTTTAAACGACGAATGACGAAAAACGACGTAATCGCGGACGAAGTCGCGGGCAACAGCTAGTTAATAATATCGAGTAATTGTTCAAAGGTAATCACTACTTACATATTTAATTATATTATGAAGACAGTGCCAAAATTTATTAGCAAAATAATGATACGTCATGTTTTCGTATTTATCTATATATTAGTTAGTAGTAAGTTTGTATGTAACCGATCATTTAGATCCGATTTTGACCCACTTTACGCGGACAGATTTAATTCAAACTCTGTTCAGTGTTCACTTATCAAATATCAGTGACAATACAATAATTTCATAAAATAATATAGGTAGGTACTTCGTTTTTTTTCAACCAAGTAGTTAAGTACCTATATATTTATTTCATAATGTAGATAGATAAAGGTACAGCCACGGGTACCTACAGCGTTCTTCCGACGGACATTAATAAATTTGCATCTAGGTATACCATTGAGATACATATACTTACTACGATCTAAACAAAAAAATATTTGAAATGATTGCTAAAATTTCCTTGAGCTGTATGCTCAATTTCAAATAGGTAGGTACTTAGGGTAGGTAGGTATTATTGTAACAAATTGGCTTACATTGTAATTGACGGTTTTGGATGAAACTTTTTAGTTCCTATGTAATACCTTATAACTTATATACCTTATTCTACATCAGAATAAATATTATATGCGCGGTAGGTATGTATCAAAGCGGTAGGTAGGTCGCGTCGGTATGTAACATTTCTGTGGTAACTACCACTAACTACTATGTATGCATACCGATTCATAGGTATTTTAGGTAGGAATAATTTTTGAGTATTTTATCCCAAAACTTTTTGTAAGTTTGTTCGATAATATTTTGTATCAGATGAAACATAATAATTGTCGTAGGTAAGTTACATTTGATGTTATATCGTGAAGTATTCAGAATACCCTGATGTAGGAAAATTATACACTGTTTTCACTATTTACCTACATGAATAAGGCCCTGTAATATTGAATGCATTACGAAATTGACTATGAAATGCATGCACTTCATTACCGTAAATACCAAAAAAGTCAACCACTACATTGGGTAATTCAAATTATATTTATTCAATGTCATGACGGACGGAAACGTAAAGAGTAAACCCATGTTCCGTGTAAGTTTGCGAAGTAGTTGTTTTTAATTCGAATGATGGTCGTCAAGCACCGCTAAAGAGAAAGTTGTCTACCTACAGAGCTTAAGCCTACGCTTCTTCGACGGCCGCGGTAACTACGCCTTGAGGTCCAACCACGCATACTACACGCTCGTAAGCTTTGTAACTCACGTGTTCACCTTTCAGTAAAGTAAATCATGTTGCAAATTACAAAATAACCGTTCCACAGCCTAAAACTAGTTCTTCATCTGGCATTTATATTATGAAATTCATAAATTATTTAAAATTTAAATTGCATACGGTTACTGTGAGTTAAAGCAGTAAAGGACATAAGTTTACAATGTGATGGTGCAACACCCGTGACTGAGATGTGCTCAACGTTGCTTATCATATAATATATCAGCGCTCCACTCCCGTCCTTGTTATTTAATACTGTTATTCGATCTTAAAGTGGACATACATACACGTTACATGTTAGAGGAAATTAATTAACACTCAGTTGACCACGTAGTGCAAAGTGATACACACGTTGTGAAAATAAGTGAAAATGCGCCGAAAAGAACCTCTACAAACTGGTGGCAACCGAAGTTTGATAGCAACCAGGACTTGCCAACAACAACAACGTAGATTACAAGGTTCGAAGAGTCATTTACCGCGCAGCTACTCATCTCCGGCATCTGAAACTGAGCAGGATGTACCAACGAAACAGAACAAATACATTAGAAGTTATTCATCCCCTGAGCCAAAACCGACCAGTTCAAGACGAAGTTCAATTTATACGAGTAGACCCAAGTTACACAGCTCTAGAAGCGAAATAGACTCTGATGTTGAAAATTATGAACAATTTGAAGAGGGCTTTTTGGATATTGATGCAGATGTTGAGAATCCTTTTCGACAATTTAATATAAACTGTGAAGTGGATGAACCTAAGAAAGTAATTACAACATTATTGCCAGGAAGCGGCTTACAAAAAGTTAAGATCAAACCAGTACAGAGCAGTTCTCAAATTGGACATGGAGCTAGAGATTTAACGAAAACGCCAAAGATTAAAGGTACGCAGGATTTGACGGAAGAAAAGTTTATTCCATCGTTTTTTTTAACCTTTGTAATGTTAAATCTCTATCGTGATTTTGTAATGGTGTAATTGATTTTTCTTGAAAAAAATACCATCAAAATAAAGCAGAGCAAAACTGACAAACAAAATAAAACTTGCACTGTCTGATAATAATTTACTTTTCAATACAAATTTGAGTTTTTGGAATTTTAGTTTAATTTAACTACATATTACCATATTTTTTGCATTCTAGTCTCCAATTGAATAGCTTTAATTCTACAGCATGTAATTGTAACCTAACATATTTTTTTTAATTTAGGAATACTTCATTTCTATTTCTATAGATAAATTAAATTCAATCAAGTAATATACCTAGTATACATATAATTTACTGTGTGTTACCAATTCGTAGTTTTGTTCTAATTGAAGTAACAAATCAGTCACCATAAACTTCAATCACACTCGATATTTAAGTGTCAACTCAAATTCATGATTATTTTTAGGGATTGCTCGCTTCAATTTTCGGCCTCTTATTGTGAGAATGCCGAGTCAAGCTCTGCCGTCAGAAAGTCAGTCAGCCAGCATTGAGGAACTGCAGACGTCACCTCCTCTTGAAGATGAAGTGGCTGCAATTGAAAAAGAAATGGTTGACGCTGAATTTTTACTGGAAAAGGGAGTAACTATTGCCACGGAGGAAAGCGATAGTGACACGGTAAGTAAGCTGACGTTGATTGGAATTAATAAAGTATTTTATTTTACATCTGCATAAAATTTAATCACACGATGAACTTTTTAAAAGTACGTAAGTACGGTACTTTCTTTTAACCGAGAGGACGGTCCGAACGATGAAAGAGGTGTTCAATTCGTGTTTATATTTGTTTGAGGTATTCGATTTTTTTTACGTGTTCGCCACTTGCATTGTAAACTGTTTCAACAGAAACAGTATTTTATCAATAAATATATACCTACACTGCATGAGATGAATGCGGCGCCAGTTCTTTGTTTATGGCTTCCACATAATTTCAGATTAGAATTTGTGGATGTCCTTCCACCGGATTGTAACATTGATTTTTCAAATCGTATGATTAGTAAATATTTTGCTCGAGGATTGACTCTGAGCTTCACTACATATCATCATCATCAGCCTATATACGTTCCCACTGCTGGGACGCGTATGAGGGTACAGGCCATAATCCACCACGCTGGCCAAGTGCGGGTTGGTGGATGTCACGTCATGTCGTCGAACTTTTGATTTTTAGACATGTCGGTTTCTTCACTACATATCATCAATATAAAAAACTTGTTTTTTATTCATTTGCTATAATTACATATTATGTACCTACGGTCGACTGAGTGTAGCATAAGATCGGTCAGTTACCTGTCTTATTTGCCAAAATAAATCTCATTAAAAATAGACATTTGCTGATAGTGTTAAGAATACTTAAGAAAAAATTGTTTTTTTTTTCAAGTGAATCTTCTTTAGGCGCGTTGAGAGTAAAATTTCAAGGTCACGTTATGGTAATACCGTCACGACAATACCGTCATGGCAATACGTCGTAAGGCGACGATTTTGGTATCTTTGAATCTTGCCAAAAAAGTTTCACTTCTGATACGTGTGCTCGCACGCTCTTTTTTGTAAGGAACGACAAAATCCTATTGTCAACATGCTCGTATAATGTTTTTCCAAAAAAACCTTCCAATTAAAATTCCGGTTTAACTTTAAAGTTTAAACACTTCGTAGACTTGTAGTTCTCGGAGAGAAATAATATTATAGAAGGACAATGTATCAAGTAATTGAACCAGTGCCATATAAAATATGAATATTCATGAGAATGTTTTCGATTTACATATTCTTTGTATGTATATTGTATAGTATAGGTACCAACTGTTAAACATTATGTAAGTACACTGTACACGGGTTTTTGTAAGATTGAAGGGCGAAACATAACGTAAGCGATAAATTTTACAGCTATTGTGCACGGAATTTTTTCTTGATTTTATAGAGAAGAAAAAGAGATGGAGGTGCGAAAATATTCATATTTGTGTTTTAATTTCACATGAATAATTTGGGAATTTGGAATTAGATGTAGAAATGCACGGCTAGATATCCTTATTTGGGATACCTTATTGTATTATTGTCCAATGAATCTTTTGGGGTTTTCTTTCTTGTATTGTCCAATTGTCTTCCTTCTCCTGTAAAGATTGAATGCACTGTTTCAGATATGATATGAAAAACTTAATATGACCTAAATTTCAATGAAATGTAAGGCCATGTCAGAAGCATCTCGCACTTTATTATATTTTTTTTATTATATGGAGAGTCGCCTCGTCTTTTGTTTCCTCTATCCTGTAAAAATATATAATTAAAAGAACCGGGTGTATAAAGAAACACTTGTTTACCTTTATTTTACTATCTAAAAATATTCAAATTATGTAAGCGTATAATTTTAAATATTGGCGAAATGGAAAGTAACATGTTGTAACCTTATCAACCTCCTTGAAGGTTACTAGGTAAATGCTTTTATTGCTGTTTTTAAAAGAGAATATTATTTTCGGTTACATATCGGTGTGACAGAGGTTGGTCGAAAGTATAGCACGTTAAAAGCTCGCGTGGCGTGCCCCAGTTTACTTCGACTCATCAGAGGTTGCGACATCGACGCACGGCGCCCTAAATTTTCTTCGTCGTACGCGATCTCTCGTATAATAGTATTTTTAATTTAACGAAAAATATTCTTAACATCGCATATGTTGACTTTGATATGTAATTTAACCACTTTAGTCAACAGCTGTAAATTCTTCGTATATAGACTTGGTAGTTTTATTATTACTTAATACAACTCGGCTACGGCAAAGAGAAAATAGAGCTCTTAATGTTATAATATTATTATTGTAGAATATTGTTGAAATTGTGTTTAATAATATTTTTGATTACTAACTTACATGATATCAAAGTTCCATACGCGTACTAAAATACAGGTTTTGCAAATGAAGGATCATTATACCTACCTACCGACAAACATAACTATGCAGTTAGCACGTGCGCATCTTGATTCTTGACACCGGTTACAATAACAGAACCGTTGACAGCCTCTACTCATACTTACATTGTATTTCATTGGAACAATTTCCAAATATAGTTTTGATATTAAATATTCCTGCTCTACGTATGTGTTGCCACTGGCTACGTGCTCGGATTGTCGTTGCCGTGGCAGCTGTATTGTAAACATTGGCTGATCGATTCATCTAAAGTGGATTCGTCAGTGATAGTGTGGTTTAATGGTCGGCAGCTCCACTTAATGGCTCTGCTTTAGTGGATGTTTGGAATATCTGGAGTGCGCTTTGGTCGGTCGGCCAGAAGGAACAATAAGTGCGCCTTGACCTTGCGGAGCGGGGGCCGGGGCGAGTGATGACGCCAGCGCGGCCGGCACGCGCTTTGGCTTTCGGGTGCGATCCTTCGCGGACGCCATCCGCGTAATTGGCGGTTAACTCTGTTCTAAAGATTTTCGGAGAAAATACTGGGGCGGGTGGGCGCCGCAACGCTAGATACGACGCGAAATTTTCATTCTGCGTGCCGGCGCCGACGCCGACGCGTCTCGAACGACCAAACGAACGACTCTCGACTGAGTAACCGCGAAATGCTCGCAACTCGACATGGGTAATGTGCAGTGCTGCGCTAGTGACCGTCTTCGCGAAGGCAAACCTAAGAAGCCGAAAAAGGAGAAGAAGAAGAGCAAGAAGAAACAAGCGGACAATCAAAAGAGTAACGGGAAAACGGGAGGTATTAAAAAAGATCAAAACGGGCAGCCCGATACTGGGTCTGTTCAGAAAGAAGCTCTTAAAGAAAAAGTTACCACTAATGAAACCTCGTTAGCATCGTCTGAAAAAGAAGTCCCAGCTTCTGAACAACCAAACATGACCCAGCCGAACTCACCTGATATACCTAAAAGCGAATCACCACGGAGTGAGAGTATGGCGTCTGCAAGAGAACGATTTTTCGGACAGGTAAAATTCACTAAAATTCACGAATTCTTCATACCTAATAACAAATGAAACAACTTGTTTTGCCACCGGAACGATCTAATCCTCTTATCGCAACGGAACCAATCGGCCCGCCTCACTGTAACTGGTCTGTTTTATGTCGGTAATATCTAGCTAATGCGTTTTTAATTAAATCTATATTTCCCCCGCTTTCAGAGGTCATATAAACACAATAAATTTTAAGTATAGATAATAGCTAGTCTTAAAAAATATATACATATATTTGGATGTTCTAGTTTACAAAGTATCGTCATACAAATAGTTGTGCCATATTATTATTCTATCTATTATAATATATTTCAATAACTCAAACATATATTATTAGCGCTCGCAGATGTTATATTACTCAGATAATACAGTATCACGTCATGAAATATATTTAAATAGAAAATATAAGTACAGCGTGGTATTGATTAAACATAGAGTAGTTAAGGAATGTGATATTGCATGGTTAATTAAAATGCGTTATCGGTTCCCAATATTGATAACAGTATTAGTGTATAATATTTAAGTTATGAGACAGGTTTTCGGTGATGATCTAATGTGCATTGATTTTAGTCAAGGATTCTCGAACAGCCATGTCGTTTTGTTGATTTAATTAAAATTTGATATATCTATAGGTGACCCGTGTAAAGAATTTTAAAATGATTAAATACATGCTAAAGACAATGTCGTCATTCCAATGGAAATATCTAAATAACCAGCAAGGTTTATCGGCTTGTTAGAGATACTTAAGCATCGTTTATGGAATATTGAATAGGTACACATTAACTTTTTAATGTTCATGCAAATCATACGCAATGATTGATTATCTCTATTTTTATTGGACAATTGAGATAAAACAATTATTGTTAAGAACCTACATTATAACAAGTTATACATGTTAGTGGTGATGTTTCAATTTATTAAATCACACCTACAAATAACTATGAGTTTTGTTGCCTATTTAATAAAATACAATGCAATGGCATTTAATTGAGTCTTCTCGTAAACATATAATATTTTGTTCTTAAATGAAAATATCCCACAATTACCTGGTCTAAATATGCACATTGTATACGAACATTGTAACCTAGTCAAAGTTTAATTGAGCAATAAATTTCCATAGTCCCTCATCCATGGCAGCATTATTATAAGCTAGCTGTGCCCTGCGGTTTTACCCGCAGTGCTCCACTCTTGTTAATCTTAGCGTGATGATACTCGTATATAGACTTTCTCGATAAATGCTATCTAACACCGAAATAATTTTTCAAATCGGACCACTAGTTCCTGAGATTAGCGCGTTCAAAAAACAAACAAACTCTTCAGCTTTATAATATTAGTATAGATGTTCTTATTCAGTGAATTTCAATACATATTTTTTATTTAGTGTGACAACACAGTAGAAAAGCCAATGTTCTTCGTTTGTAAGAACACCGTACAAACAGGATCGCCAGGTCATTCACTCCTCAGTAAAAACGTCATGAAAAATTTACACAAGCATCACGTATCGAAAAGTGGCTGACATTTGTATCAGCGGAAAAGAAACTGTTTTTTTTAATTTGTAGCTTTCTACAGTTTAATTATTACCTATACCTATAGGCTCCCAAATCAATTTTCTCACGATAGTTATTTATTTTTAAATTTAGCTGTTGCATCGAATTTATCTAAATGAATCGTTTCCCTTGAATCGCCTCCGCGAGTACCAGGAGTGCAGATTCGTCAGGAGAGTTAATCTTACTCACTTTGTAGTTGAGTCAGCGAGGAAAGTGACCGGGATCTGATTATGTTTTCGCTTTTGGAGCGGCTCCAGGCGGTTTCCCGAAATAAACGCGATTCCGAGTTCACGTAAGATTTTATACGAATTCAAGTTTTTGTTTTTGCTACTTTGTTTCATTAGCCATTAGCATTAAATTCTATTTTTGTTGTAATGTTTTCAAGAAATAGTTTATAATGAGATGATGTAGGTATAGTTTGGATTGATTCATAAAACAAATGTTGGATTATCAATTATTCAATAGACGTTAATGACGATTTTAATGAACTACCTTATATTCTATTGTATATTTATGTTGTGACGTAATCACTTAGTGATTTACTACAGGCTAGTTTCCGACCGTGATTTTGTCAGCGTTAAGGCCGTGTACGCGGTCCGTGCGCTGTTTGGCTCAAATATGTGATTTTTCAAACCAGATTGTCCATCAACCACTTATCTTACAAACATATGAATTACTAATAATTTTAGGAAATTTTATTGTCTGTGTAGTTAGTTAAGAGTTTTCTTCAATTAATACAGTGTTTGTGAATACCATCAAGATAACTGAGCCGATGATTACTTGATTTCACTTT
>CAJQZN010041432.1:0-28198 GCA_907164685.1 Colias eurytheme
GTTGAATAATTACAATGGATTGTAAAATGTGTTGACAGCTTTAAGGCTAAAATCTCGTGATTACAATTGGATAAACAACGAATTCATTAATAATAATCAGTACAATATTTGTGTAAATATATCGTATCCTTCTTCAATCTTCCTTCATGCACAAACAAATAAGTTGTAACTGACATTTAGTTAATAAAGAGATTAATACATCTTGACTGAGGAATCTACTTTATGCTCTTGTAAGAAGAACACTTCTTATACATTTTCTAGCGAGAAACCTAGAAATTCTTTTTCTATAAGCTTTTTTCATTAATTTAATTTAATAATTTAATAAATCTGACTTCCTAAAACGATTCCAACCAGCACTTGCGGTCACAAACGTATCTTAAATTTTGTATCATCAGATAGTTTCAAATATACGCGACGCAATAAGCGCACTCTCTGATATATTGGTTGTGTTATTGTTTTTCAACTTTACCGTACAACTTAACTTATTGGAAACAACCGGTTACTGAGATTTGAGTGTAATGTTTCGCATCACGACTGTTCCGAACTTTACTTGTATTGCAAAACTGTTTCCATGTGTTTCATGTGATTTTGTAGTTCTGTTTGTGGAAAATTTAGATGTGTATTCGATTTCCAACTAAGTTTGGTTGAGTTACTCAAATTTAAATAGACGTATTGGCATTTTGAAATTTAATTTCAAGGTAGAAAGTTATCTAGTAATTATGTTTCTACCTACATTCATTCGAGATATTTGAAACTGAACATTGATTAATTAAGAAATAAAGGCAAGAATGTCTTATTTTTTCACATAAAATAAAAATAAACAATATCAAAGAAGATCCCCCGTATTATGTACAGGAATTACATAAGTTTTTGTCCCCATAATCGTACCAGTTTACACGAGCGATGTAACGCGGCACAAAAAATCAGTGTCGTCGCAAAGACCCTTGTTCTTTTTTATCACGAAGAGGGTGCGACTTGAAGAACAATCCATCTAGTGTTGAATGGCATCCCTCCTAAGAACCTTTGTAATTTTACTTTATACATAAGAGCTTACAAGTGCGTCTAGCTGTCGTTATAACTGTTTTCCTGCTTTGCGCACGTGTTAGAATTTGACTTTAAATAAATATATTTAACGTTTGAACGTTTGGGCTGTATAAAATTGTTTAGGAATACTGCAATAGTTTTTAATTTTTTCCTATACTTTACGTACGAATCTTATATACGACGTACATATGTTATATACGAAGATAGATGTATTTCTTTTTATAATGTACAAATTACAATGTTGCAAAATTATACTCGGATATCTCATTTCACTTAGATTATTTCGTACATACTAATAACTATATCGTAGCTAAAAGATTTTCCGTAAATATATATGACTAAGCCTCAAAGCGTTTTCCCCGGGGACTTAAATGTTAGCGAGCTGAGAATTTGTATTTCTTTCTTGTATTTAATTTAGCTTAATGATTATGCTCCCATACAATTCAACGACA
This sequence comes from Colias eurytheme, assembly GCA_907164685.1. NCBI lineage: Eukaryota > Metazoa > Arthropoda > Insecta > Lepidoptera > Pieridae > Colias > Colias eurytheme. The sequence goes on from CAJQZN010041432.1 coordinate 1,497, forward strand.
TTAATAAAAAGGAGTAAATGTAGAATATCTCCGCAATGGTATTACATGAGTAATTTCCGTTCTAATTATTTCGCATCGTATTATACAGCACTTGTACACACATTCAACTCCTAGTAACATGTTTAATCACCAGACAGAATGGCCTCACTAAGGTTATACTCTGAAAACATTCATTTCACTGGCATTTGTAGTGTAGTGTACAGTTCATTCGAGCGTGAATTTACCCTTTAGTGGCCGGGTTGCAAGGGACTTTACGATATTGCTCAGCAAAAATATCTTAATAAAGTGTATCATGTTTGTTTTAAGCGTTTAATATTGCGTTCACTGCTGAGTTGTTAAGCTAAGTATTGGACGTTTCAGCAATACTGCGGTGTATTATTACAGACGAGGATATCTCAATACATACTTAGAATGAGCCCTTTCTTAGTAAATATTAAAGGATTTTTAATTTGTCAGTTGTACGTGAGATAATCTTCTTTATATATAAAAATGAATCGCAAAATGTGTTGCTAAGCGCATAACTCGAGAACGGCTGAACCGGTGTCGATGATTCTTTTTTTATTATATTCCTTGAAGTACGAGGATGGTTCTTATGTAGAGAAAACGTAAACAAGTACCACGGGCGAAGCCGGGGCGGACCGCTAGTGTCTTATATTGATAGCGCTAGCTAACGGATTATTTATTAATTTTCAAAGGAAAATATTTATCTATCCTTTTCTAAAACGTTTGAAAGATATCCTGCGTAGGTTCACATTCTCAATAAATTAGATATAGATTATTAAAAGACAAACAGAAAGCGAAAATATTTTTTTTGAAGAGTTTTAAGTGTCTAGTGTAAATTATGCTGAACTGTGATAATATCATAATATCAATGTCGTACTTATATGTTTTTGAAGAGTTACGCTGAAGTATCCAATTTTACCTTACCTTTCGCACGTAGTGTACCTATGTAAATTGGCTATGTAGCTCTTATGTATAAAGTAAAACGTAAGCGTGATCTCAGTGTACTTTTTACACAGGTTTTCCCAACTAATGTGTGTATAACTAAGCTTGGGATGTAAGTTTTCAGAATCAGTCTAGGAAGATGAAACTTGGGAAAATTTTCTACTACATTCAAATGAATAAAACAGAATAAATACTGTTACAGTCATATCTAACTTGTAAAACTAAAGTAACAATATCAAGCAGTACTAAGTCACATTATTTTCCGACGATTCCCTCCATCCCCTGATTTATGTATTGAGAACAATGCTGAATCGCGCAAAATGTTTTATACGGCTATTTCAATAAAAGACGTATTTAAATAGACGACTATTTATATTGTACAAGGAAGTAAGCGGGAGCTTACAATTTGTATAATAAAAGGAGGAATCTTGAAACCACCAATTATTGTGTTATATTAAAATGGAATGAAATACATATTTGCATAACAATACTCGCTTTGCAGTTCTGTCAAGCCAAGGATATTATGCATATAGCATTTTAAGAAACTTATAAATAATTATTCTACATAATTATTTATAAAACCTATCACATATAACCTATAACCTATACCATTTAAAGTAGTATCAAAAGTCTCGCCAATCTAGACTGATATTTATGCTGATAATTTTAAAGGTAAAAAACTTTGAGAAAAACTGCAAAGTCCTCGAACGTCCCGAATATAAAAGATCAGAAAAGTTTTGCTATCGTTACAATACTCGGTGAAAGATTAAGCTAAAGTTGAGGTATTCAAAGTTGGCGACCCTCTGAATGGGCCATAAAAATGTAGCTCCTCTTTATTGGATATCTGAATATAGGGCCGCGAGCCATCTGCTCGAGATATTGTTTATATACCATCTGCTCCCTAATTTGATATTAAAGAAATTGCTAAAATATTCATCTAAAATTACACGCCGTTTCATGGATCACCAAAGTGTAACGAATTAATAAGAGTTATCTATGGAGATAATAGTCGATGGTAACGATGACTGAATTTAACATTAAAAGATTTTATATTATGGTATTTTAATACTGAAACTTCATGAGATGAAAACAATTTTTAATGCATTTCAAATATTTTATATTTCAAGTCGAGCAAGACACGAATGATGGTGCCAATAATACGACAGCATTCATAACATCAGAAGCTATAGTTAAAATTATTAAATGATAGAGTATTAATCGCTTTCATCTGACCATTACGACAGGCCTATATCGTTAAACTTCACTCCGATGTCCGATCCTGTCTAGACCACAAAACCTCACTTTAATTCGGTACGCGTGATTCGCCTTTATCAGATTTCTGCTCTGGCGTCTTGTGACATAAATAAATCTGTATTAGCTAAACTAATCCGGGCTATAATTTTTCATAGTTTCAAGAAGTATCGATAACTCGTCACAGTTTCAAACGACGGCGCTCGGCGCTGATAAAACTTTGCAGTCTCCACAAAATTTACTCAAAGACATCCGTAGACATCTAAGATGATAAATTAGCGAAGTTCCGATATTCGATACACCTATATCGGGGCGTCTTCGGAACATTGAGTAGATATAAGATACCTACTTGTGCGTTTCTCGGGGTGCTTATGCAAAGTTTTAATTATATTGTGTTACTGAGAATGACAAGTTTTAAACATTTGTTGCATTATACGCGAGCTTAAGTTTTGTCGCGTGGGCTGTTAATGATCACAATTATTGAGGTGTTACTTTAATTTAAATGTTCATTTTGGATGTTTTCATGTTATTGTAGAATTATTTATTATGAAATTCAAAATATTTATCATTTCTTCTTAGAAAGGTATAGGGATGGTAACATTTTTAATAAAAAAAACATCATAAAGGTGAGTCGTATACGTACTTACTCTATTTTTTTGCATAGGGTAACTTAAACTGATAGTGAAAAATATTACCCTTCAAATGGCATTATACTCACTTTGAAAAGCGAACATTGAAATGCGCAGCAGTATCACATAGGTGCAAAAGACAATAACCATGTGATAAAGTCGCGGTGCGCAAAGAGAGTTCGCTTGCCAAGTACCAGGGGTGCAAACATGAGCAGGAAGTAAACCGAGCTGAATGCCTTTCTAACGTCTTAACCGTGTAAACTAGATAAGCTATAATAAGCCATAGACTGTGAGCATAGAGGTGGTTTTCCATCCTCTACTCTAAGAGTAAGAAAGAAGGTTCAATGTTCACATTCTCCCAGTCGGAATGCGGTTGTTCCGTGATATGCTAAGCAAAAGCTAAGCAAACGAATTGGGTGAAACGTAGACATAAGAATGAATTGTTCCTACAAGTAAATGCATTTGAAGCCCGCACGAGTTAAATATTCCGGACGTTTACTTTTGTTTATCGTTGGCTTTTTGTATAAAATGAATATACGTTAAAATATATTTATATATTCTAACTGAAACAAGATTTATGCAAGGCTTTCCTACCAAATTCGCTAAGAATAAAATAATCAAAGCTGTTAGTTGATATTATAGTTGTTTAATCGTATATGAGCTAGAAACGTTGACAAGAGAGAATTTTAGTATAGTTGGTTCTTTGATATACTGTTTCTCTTTCTATTTCGGTTAGAGTCCGGGCTGTCTGGCTGGCCGCAGTTGTTGCGTTTATTAGTGCGCATCTTATCTGCACAGGAAAATATCCGTAATTTAAAGTCATTTATTAACGCGTAATTTTTAATCTTTTGCCTTTAGATAGATCCATCAGACATAATTTTTTTATTGCAAGACGTTTTTTTCGTTGTTAAATAGGTGCCAAACGCAATTTTTTATTTCAAAATCATTAAAATGTCATCGAAATAAGTGAAATTCTGTCAACATGGACTTTAAAGTTAAGTATATTTTCCTGTGCGCACTAAAAAACGCAACCACTACCTACCACCAGCCAGACAGACCGGACTCTTACCGAAATAGAAAGAGAAACAGTATATCAAAAACCCAACTATACTAAAATGACTTTTTTTAAAACGTTACTAGCTCCCGTACCATAATATCCAGTTAAGAACGACATTATTATTGAAAGTTGTATCATAACTCGAAGTGGGTGTGACTAAATGTAGCTTCTATACGAAACAGATTTTTTTCCTGCATAATGTGTGCTGCCACTGCCGACACCAATTAGAATGTCAGGTGTAAACGTTATCAAAGCATTTTGACATTTAATGAAAGGTTAGTTCAACACAATGCATCCAATTTGTTTATATACAAAAGTAAACAGAAAATGACTTATAACATGTTTATTCTAAGCGTTAGCGACACAAGTGCATTGCAATTTGCAAATAAACCAGATTGCCTTGGTTTAAATTGCCAATATATATACAACTTTTAAAAATACCTGTAGCTAATTTATTATTAATTATATTCTATATTAATTACACTGATAAATTAACTGTTGAATTTGTTGTGGTAATAATTAATATTGTAATTAAGAATTAATTATTCAGGTTCTTTATTTTTTTTAATATGATACTTTTTGGAATAATCAATGATCTTTATTTAGTAGGTAAACTGGTTTAACACTACTTAATTATATTTTGTCTGCTAGGCTTAGGCTGTAGGAAATTATAATATTTACGTCTTATAATAAATTAAAAACACTTGTTTAGTTTTTCTTATCTAAAATGTCTTAAGAAGTATAATTATTTAAATCAAATTATCCACGTCATATCTCAACTTTTGATATTTATCGTATTTTGCAAAATATATGAAATGAAATTTCTTATACCTTAACTAGTGAGGTTTAAAGCTCTTTACGTCATACGCTCAACTATGTAAACTACACATCCTATGAGATGATATCTTATTATACGTTGGGTGAAATTACAAAGGCTGTCAGTGTGAAATATGTATCGGCAACCTTCACAAACACCGCTGTATACTTCGCGAGACTTACAAACTCTTCGCGCCTAGATTTATTCATGACTTGACCAAATATTTGATTGATTATCGCGTCTCGAGCAATCGGCTCCCGATAAACTCAGACCACTTCATTTTGTGAAAACATTGTTTAAAGTTTATCGCGGGAAAATGATGTTGCTGTTTTCTTTTTAATCATTTTCGTCTTGTTTGTGCCTGAAATATGCTGAGGTGTAGAATATTCAAACCCAATTTTTCTACTACTTGTAACTTTGTTACTTGCGATATAAAACTCATCAGCAGTCAATTTTCTTTTACTTTGCGGAACGTCAGCTAATTTTTCGATCAATAATACACATATTCGAAGCTGGACTAACCGAAACCTACTATTTTCTAAAAGTTCCTCTCGTTGCTCCTCTATGTACAGAGTTTCATGCCATTTCATGACAATCAATGTTGTTTCTAAAAAAATCAATTGGGCCTTTTTGTCTTGCTACATACGTATTTTTTCAGTCGACAAATGCCTTCATGCGTAAATGTTTCCAATACTGAGAATTCACGCTGTCCACGCATAAAAACTCAATAAAGCTGGGTGTAACAAAAAGCCCGGGCAAAATAAACAAGCGTCAAGCCGCAAACGCTTATGAACAATGTCCTACAATTTCTTCACTAAACACCGCTTTTATTAATTCACCGTGTGTTCGTACCGCTCCTTTGACGGCGCGTTTATTCAACAAATATACCCCTTACCCGCCTTCCGACGACGTCCCGCCCGATCTATCTTTGGCTTAACTTAATCCGACTAATACATTATTTTTATAACACTCCATCATGACACGGCCATTAGATGATCCCGTGTGAACGTTTTACGTGAAATTTCTTAAAGCACTTTTTTATTTAACGGAATTTTGAGTGCCAGATGTTATTTTTATATCCGCGAGTGTGCAGATGTTTTGGTAATAAAAGAAAAACACTATAATGTTTTAAGTTTTTACGACCGCGATGAGATGAATGAAAATTTAAGGCGTCTTGCTTCTTTCGTGAAGTTACTAAGGAATATAATGTTTTAGCTATCTCGTTGAAGCATTAAAATTGCTGTATAAGTTTAGCTGTAAGCTTTTAAGGATCCGTGGTAATTGAATACTTGCACATATAAAACTGAATATATTTTCAGCGAAAATTTGAATAGAAAAAGCCAAATAGTATGTATGATACATGACAAACGCAATTATATTATGTTTAATAGCCTACGTCTCGAAATTACTGTCATATTATATTAATGAGAATTGAATTAACGAGAGCAACTAATTTGACTACGCAAAGCCAAGGCATTACATCATCGAAGCGTCGTTCAGCCGTAATAATATGATTATGATTTAAAAGCTAATATTGCGTGCATTATAGGATATGTTCATTAAGGCACATATAGCTTAGAAGCGAGGTAAAGTACCTCTTAGATTACCTACGTCGGGAGGATTTCACTCCACATTCAATATGGCTTAAGGGCTTTCACGGCGCCCTTGCAGCTGCGAATTAACTAACATATTGACTTATTCGATTACCATTCAATATTCATATTTTAAATGTGATACATAATTTAATGATCAACTAAACTAATCACTTTAAACCAACGTTTTAGTTATTTAAATGAAGAATGATGCGACTCTATCATTAATATGTCAGTGAATGGACGCTATAAATGATGTTATTTTATTTTGTTTACATGTTGTATTGGAAGAATGTGTATTTACTTTTTATATATGATGCAAATATTATCATTTATTTGTATGATTGTTTTAATAGTAATTGTAATATCACTAGTTTTAGAAATAAATAAAGAAAGCACAAAGAAATAATAAAATTATAATTAAATAATCTGAACTCCCACAACTCCATCTTTAAATTATGTTTTAAGTCGCGCAAGTAGCTTCAGGCAAATTTCAGTAAGCAATCAAGAGATCAAGAGTACTGTGCAATTTGCTAAGTAACTGAGCCCTTTTCCGCACTCATTCAGTTATGTGGATTTCTTTTTTGAATTAAAGTCGAGTAAAGTTTAGTTGGTGCGGTTGAATTATGAATGGGATACATGAGCATAATACAATTTGTATAAAAAATAGGAATACAATTAATTTCTATTATTTTTTTTTTCAATATTGTTTAATATTAACATATAGTAACACTATTGAGTGAACTGCAACGGTAACTGTAAAAACTTCAATTATCTTTTCTCCTGGCGAAACCCGCGGGCTTCATGCAATATCTTTTTCAACTAAGAAAACATAACAGTTGAATATTCACAAACGTATATTAAAATAATTTGGAAAATCCAAAAGTGCACGCCTCATAATTTTTTTTTAATAAATATTTATTAATTATTATTTTTGTTTATTTAATAACAATTAAACCACATCGAATTAGACCCTGAAAAATGAAAGGGTTCTATTCCTGAGCATACTCAAGCGTAAGAGAAAAAAAAAGACTCGATTAGTAAAGTATTTCGGTCGCTATCGTGTTAACAAGAAAAAGGATCCGCACATACAGACACACGGACGTCCAAGACAGAACTTTTTTAAACTGTTTTTTAACTAGTTTAAATAACAAAAATGACATCAAAAATATCATGAACGTTAAAAATAGTGTTTTTTCTTAATATGTGTGTGTATGTATTATCTTACAAGTGCAATGTATGATACATAAAGACATTTTAATTTTGAAAAATCAGATGTTTTGCGCGAAGTGACAGTAGTACCCACCTCAACGCTTCGCTTATGAGGCGTGCAATAAACGTGGCATTTTGTACGAGTCGTAGTTTCGAGCAGTTTTAATTAAAATCGACCTGCTCCATACGTTATTTGCAAAGTCAGCGTTTGACGGTGTATGAACATTAGGACTTGCCAACTGTTCGAGTTATAATGTTACTCCAGAAAATAGAGTTTTGTTTATTTGCTGACAAGTAACAATATTAAGAAACAAGTGTGCAACGAAAGCTCAACATTGGGTCGCGAGGACGAGTCATAAGTATGTAGGTGATTCATCTACTGTGATTATAATGATTGAGTCAATATTATAATTTATAATTAATTACGTAGGTTGCTGATGAATGCTGATGGGTTTCTTGATGAGAATAATAATAGGAATATACTAGTAGATAAAAATATTCCCAATTTATTTATTTATTTATAACACTTTATTGCACAAACAAAATTAGGACAAAAATAACATTAAAATACAAAAGGGAGGCATAGTTTGTACAAGAGGCGGCCTTATTGCTAAGCAGCAATCTCTACCAGGCAACCTGATGGGAAAGGAAATGTATGATGAAGGAATTTAAGCGGGTTTTGAAAAAAAAGAACACATAATAACATCGTCCTCGTTTCGATTTATTTATTTCGAGCTATAAAAAGATATAAAACTATTATAATTAACAAATTAAAATATATTATAATACAGAAACTGTTACAAATTTACAAAAAAATAAAGAATAATCAAAATACAATTATTGCTCTATACGAAAAAGAGCGATGGCTCTATACAGGGTGTAATCGTTAAGTGTGCACAAGCGATTATTCCGAAACTATTGCAGATATCAAAAAACTTTAAACTGCTATCGAAAGTATTTAACCTAATGAGTAAAATGGCCATAATAAATTTTTAAAAATAAAACGAGAAATATCCAAAAATGTTACATTAAACGCTCCCATACATTTTGTATTCTTAGCAGATTTTCGAAGTGATGTCCTCATTGTGCAATACAATGAGGAGCTCTATTTACAGTTTCTAAATGAACTTCCCTTCAAATTTGCGAAGTAATTAAAGTAGAAAACCAAAAATGGAATGAAAAAGCTAAAATCTTTCATATTAAATGTACATGGGATATTCGTATCTCATACTAAATGTAATGGGAGGGTTTCAAGTTAATTTTTTAGATATTTCTCGTTTTATTTTTAAAAATTTATTATGGCCATTTTACTCATTAGGTTAAGTACTTTCGATATCAGTTTAAAGTTTTTTTGATATCTGTAATAGTTACAGAATAATCGCCTGTGCACACTTAACTATTACACCCTGTATACATTATACATATTATATTGATATGGATTATAATTAATGGCATCTCATTTTATGTAAAACAAAAGAAATTAACGAGCTGGAGCATTTATTTTCTAAGTAGATATAACTAATGATTGAAAATCTCAAAGAAAAAATATGTCCTTTAGTACGTAGTTAGACAAGTGCATATGATTACTCTGACGATAAATTGAAAAGTTTTTTTTTCTTTACAGCAGCATTGTGAATTCACGAATCCCTTATAAATTTTCAGATTTTCAAAATACCATGAATGTGATACGAATGTATGATATAAGTGTTAATGTGTATGTGTTTACAGTTGTAGTAAATTGATATAACATTTTCAAGAGTACTGTTTACAGTTGCTATTCTGACTCAATTTTGAAACAATCCAAGCAGCGTAATTTGCACAGAGTAACCTCAAATCTGTGATTAAGCCTTAATACAAATTTAAATACAACAATGTTCATTGATTGCACTTAAAATAGGGGATAATTTGCAATGTGTACGGGAGTGCGGTCGTGCAGGCACGTTACCCGGACAATTAACACGGATAATTCCATTCTAATTTACCCGTAGGAGAAAAAAGCAAACTGCGTAATTGTTGGCTATTAGATATCTTTTTATTTCGGCTGTTTAGTGACTAGCGAGATTTTCCCTTGGGGTCGTTTCTTTTGTTTATCCCTTAGCAGTTTCTTTTCGTAATTATAAACGGAGTAGAAAGGCAGCGGCATCACGGTTGACGAGACAGGCAGGAGGTCTGGAACATAAAGAAATTTATCTTGTTAGGCTTGACGTTGAGGTAATTTTGATATGATTTCTTATTTTGTTATGGAAATAATGTTCGTCAAATTGGAGTTATTAATTTTATTCCGGAAAATAAATTGATTGTGTTATATTGAGACGAGAATAAACCCATTGTTGTCCTTTGTTCGAAGGTTCACGTATAGACAGGATAATGCTATGTGAATTATGTACTGTACATCGAAAATGTTCGTACACAAAACGTTTTATATAGATGTCCAAATATTATGGAAATGATAGCAAAGTGTGTTCGCAAGTTTAAATTGAATCAAAACACTATAAAAACGGGTTACCCCAAGTTAATAGAATATTGTTATTTTTGAAGTTTCGCTCGCTTGCTAAGCTTTTATTGCGGAACTTGGCGCACATCATTACCTGTAAACTGCACTGTTTGTTTGTTATACTTTATAAGTGGATTTCTTGGTTGAATTTTAAGATAACAATTTATAATTTATGATGTAGACGTAATATATTCAAGAGTTAAGTGGCGCAATTCGGGAGTTGCTGAGCATATTTTAAACAAAGAATGCTAGACTTGCATTTTACTTTAGAACGGTAGCCAAATATAGACGTTATTTCTGTGAATATTGTATGAAGTTGAAATAGTTTCTACTATCATGGGATTTTATTTTGAATTAAATTTTAATAAAATAAGCGAATTAATCTTATATATAACTACCTTCTATATAAAGTGATATAGGAAACGTCATTGTATAAAAATTAAAAAAGGATTAAACTTGTCTAAAAATATACGTGATTAATCCAAGAGAAACACGAAATGTATTAATAGACCGGGAGATACTGACACAAAATTTCGAGTCATTTGTAACAGGATGGCGGTTCTACAGGGTTCTTAGTACGCAATGACAAAAAGAAAAATGATGGTGTGAACGCTGGTACCGGCGGCTTAGTAGCGTGGGCGTTAGTCGAACTCGTCGGAAAATAGCGAAAGTCAAACGATTTGTAACAGTATGGCACTCATTTTTCCTGTAAGTTTGAGGATCAACGAATATAAATACAAAATTTCAAGGATCTAGGTGTTGGAAATCTTCACTTATATAAATTAATACTTAATTAATTTTTCAAGTATGACAGCACTTATTCCCTCTACTAGAAGTATGGCAAATATAATAATGGTCACATTTTATCAAATACTCTCCAAAAATCCAAATGCAATACTGGTACAAAAAGTTTGGCGAAATAAAATTTTTTTGCAAATTTTCGGCGGTATGGCGACCATTTGGAATCGTCCGAAAAGTATGGCATGGCGATTTTCGTAAATGGCTGCACGACGATGGTTACCTGTGCAAAAGTTAGCCTGGTACAAATGGTTGAATAATTGTTTTATTTGAATCCACACATTCGCGTCGGTATGGCGGGCTGTAAGTCACACCGGAAAAGTATGGCATGACACTACCGCCTACTTCTTTTTTATGGGCTATCGGTAAATTCTAAAATTTTTGTGTTACAAATCGTTTGACTTTCGCTATTTTTCCGACGAGTTCGACTAACGCCCACGCGACTAAGACGCCGGTACCAGCGTTCACACCATCGTTTTTCTTTTTGTCATTGCGTACTAAGAACCCTGTAGAACCGCCATCCTGCTACAAATGACTCGAAATTTTGTGTCAGTATCTCCCGGTCTATAAGGCCTTATTGAGAATTTGACCGTGGCCCGAACGCGCAAGGTTATATTGTATACATAATATTTATAGTATCTGTATGGAATTGGTTGGTATTTGATAAAGATTTTTATATAGACAAAATCTAAACTTTACATCTAAATAAAAAATAAAATGTTTTTTTTTTTCTTATAATGTTTCATTGTACAAAAAATAAAAAGTAAACCTCATACAAATTTAGAAATTAGTTCCCAATATTTTGTTCAAAATGCGGCCTTAACTTGTATAAATAGAAACTTAATTTTATACAAAAAATGTGTGATTTATAATTTTTCCCATAATATTATATTTTATCAATATAACAGGTTAAATGTTTTTAGTAAATAAATAATATGCGTAAAAATTGTGAATATTGTGTAAAAATATACTCAAATGTATATTTTGAAAGTGCGAGATGACCAAATAAGTCGCGAGTGCAATTTCATGTTTCAAGGTAAGCGTCACATTTGCGATTTTAAAACGTAATTTGCTTATATTATTATGGATATGTTATGTTTATTAGAGTATTCTTTTTTATTTATGTTTCGGGAAAAAAATAAACAAAAAGTTTATTTTAACTCTTCTTATATTATTTATATTATTTATATCATAATTCTGTAAAAAAATCTATATTTTTACATACTATCCTGTGCGAGAGTTTATTAGAATGTAGGTATGGTTGTTTGTTACTCTTTCAGTCAAAAACAGCTGATCGGTACTGTATAAAATTTAGTGCAGTGATACATAATAGTCTGGATAGCCTACAATTAACTGCAGATTTCATACTAGTGTAGCACTTTATTATGTACAAATTAAAGTTTTAAAAATAAGTCCATATAAATAATCCGACCTACTTTAGCGTAGTGTCGTGTGAACGGGTATAAAGTTCGATAGCAAGGTTACTGTGCCTTGATTCCCTTTTACTCGAGAGCCAACGTAATAAGGGCATGTGCCACTGCCGGCGATACCTGATAATGAAATATATACTACTAGCACAGATAATAATCTACTAGTATACGGTATATTCGATAACCTCACCGCGAGATAATATTACGATGTTATTTATAAATGTTGGTATGGTGAATTAACTATTATGTTTTCATGTTTTTTATTCCTTTTTGTTAGGACGAAATGATGAATCATCGTTTGGTTTTGATTGGTCATCTGTGATGCTCATGCGCAAGTGTCAAGCTATCATCAAAAAATCCTATTGATTATTATCCTATCCTTTGATTCAGGACACTTTTTGTAAAAATGAACGACATTCTTGAATATGTTAATAGACTGGATGACAGTAATTACTGTTACGCATTCTTAAATGTGTTTATAAGCGCATTTTTATGTATTTAATCATACAATATAGGCAAATAACTAAAACATAATGTAAACAAATCGTTACCTTTCGATTTAGAATAATCCTAAATAAAATGAATAATTATATATTTATATTTGTTTGCAATGTGCATTGTAGGTAGGTTCGAGAGATATTTTGGATGAAATTTAACCCGCATTCCTGCTTTCCTGTGGTTAATTTAAATAAATTTCGATATTTCAAATTGAATTCCTCTGCAATTCCATTGTACATTTATTCAGTAATTTCTATTCCTCATAATCTTTAATTATATTTGAAATTAAAACATTCATTGCATATTTATGCTCTATTTTGTTCATTTATTACTGAGTATCTGAAGATCCTAATGGTTTGTTTATTTTATAAAGGTGAAAAAATGTCAGTAAAATAATTTTTCATACACTTTATTACAAAGTAATTTCAACCTCGGTATACTTTACATGCAAACCTTATCTAAACATGCAATGCGGCAATGAATGTTATTAATAAAACAAATACTCCGGCTCCGGCTCTAATTAAACAAACCCGGGGGCATAGTTCATTTAATTATAATTGCCATATTAATACCTAAATTCAGTTTATTCATACAAATAATCACGGAGTTTTAACAGATGTTAGGCGTGTGTTATGATCGATACGTGTTTTTAATTAAAATATCTCACCCGGTTTTAAAACATTATCGGGGTCGCGTCTGTACAACATCGCTAAGCTCCATGCAAAAAAATTACCAAATAACACGAAAAACAAATAAAAATTCATCCTTCGAATGGCACGTATATACTAGGATCACAGAACACGACAGGAGGTTATATTTCAACCTGTATTTATTTGACACCCTTCCGTGTCGCGGCGTGCGGCGTACTCGAATAGACTCGAATAAAGAATCGAATGTATCGGTGACATTCTCGATACGGCCGGCTGGCATTGCGAGATCGAAAATCTAATATGAATACGCTTTTGGTAAATACGTTTTGGGTGCTGGCTGAGATCACGGTTCCGTAAATAATGCCAAGCATGTGCCTAATAAAATCGAGCTGCATTTCGAGTTGAGGTGAGAAGGGTCTTGGTATTTGGAGTTGCATTGCTAGCAAGTGTTGACTGCGGAAGCTCGGCATTGCTGCGTTATTGAGTGAAGGTTACGTACGAATTTAAGTGCAGCTTTGCAAGAAATAAGAAAGACAGATGATATTGTCACGATATTTTTTGAGATTTCTAGTTTCAAAGTAGTTAATTAATTCGACTCTTTTCTTTTCTTCATTTAGTGGTAGAGTCCTAAATATTTTTTATTTCGACAGAGTTATTGAAAGATATACATAAACCGATAATTACCCTTGAATTTCATGATATCAGGCAATCGAACGAATGAAAATTGTTCCAATACCCGGTAATTACCCATGAATATTATATGATGGAATGAATGAAACTTTTTCCAATACACTATTAAACATCTTGCGTGGTAGGTACAGAGGATTACGACTCATTATGCAGCTGCGTGCATCGACTTGCTAATAGCTTTATATTCCCTTCTACACCTAGCACACATTACACACTACAGTGCGATCAATAGAGAACTTTTCAAACTGTAAATTAGTTCGGCGATAGTTTGGAAGCTACTGAGAGAGGCGAAGCAGTCAATTTGTAGAATATGCAGATGAAGTTACTAAAATTTCAAGGGTTTTCTAATTGTTCCGTGTGAGCCACGAAAAGTTTCGTCAAAGAGATATGTAAACGAAATGTTAATATTATAATATCATCGGATTCAAGTATTCAAGTTTGTCATGCAGGTTAAATGCAACGAGTCAGTATTATCAAATGTTTTAAAATAAAAAATACCTCTTTTTTGTTATAAAATTATAACATAATCCTCCTAATAAAATAACAAATCCTAATAAACCTAATCATAGATTCGAGTTTGCTCTAAGTATCATATTTATTTTGAGGTCCGCCCCGGCTTCGCCCGTGGTACATATTTCGCAATAAAAGGTAGCCTATGTCCTTTCTCGGGTATCAAAATATCTCCCTACCAAATTTCATGCATATTGGTTGAGTAGTTTAGGCGTGATTGAGTAACAGACAGACAGACAGAGTTACTTTCGCATTTATAATATTAGTATGGATTAGGAGCTTTTATCAATTATTATTTTTTTATAATGTAGGTACGCGTTCTTGTAACGCTAGTTTTTCCTCCTTCCTAACTGTGGGAACAGGACATTAGTGTCGAGATTATTACTTTCGATTAGTTGTTTTATTTAAAAAGACGTATACAATATTATTCAACATTGAGCCAAAACCAATTGAAATAAACAGTTAAAGTGCTTTAATCGTCACACTTTTAGAATGTAATGTTTATTTCTAATCTATCTAAATATACATATCTATTATCTAATCATTTATGTTATAATAATGTTAAATTATTACACAAATTTTCGTGTTAACCGTTCCGCTTTAAAGCACTCATTTAAGTAAATAAAAACCTAAATTACATCTATCAAGCTACAATTTACAAAGCAATTTCGTTCTTAGAAATCACTTCAACTATTTCTTGAAAACACGCAAACGAAATGGATTTATTCTTAAGAAAACAACGATAGTTTTTAATTGAATACGAAAAGTGGATTTTAATTAAATTCGTTTTTAGTCATTTTCATGAAATATGTTATTAAGTTTTAGTTTGATAATTTCTTTTTTATGCGAATCTGTCAATTCAATTCTTTCAACTAAAATTTAGTTAACAATTCTTTATACTCTTATCTAATTGAAACGGTCTTATATTTTTTTTAATTACTTGTTCATCTAGAATGTTCTGCAAGACGCTATGATATCAAAACAGTACAACATAATTCCGGTGTTGTGCACAGTTATAACGATACACCATATAAGTTGAGATGAGATCACGCCGTGTTTACACTGAGTCAGAGCGTGGGTGGGATGACACTTTGCTATCCCACCAAAGTGCGCACGTGGCTTTTTACTTCCGTACAGTGAAATGATGTCATAGGCAGTTTTGATACAGTTAAAACGAGTGTGTTTACATACAATATGTACGTAGTTGTACGTCAAAGGGTTGTATCAAGAGATTCAGAAAATGGGATCCATACTAGTTAAATTTCAGTTGCAATATGGAGCCTTGTATCTAGAATATTTCCAAGCTTAGCTTGTAAAGGTCATTTACTTCACAGCACCATGGTATTCTATACTTTATAATTACAACTGTAGGGAGCTATAACATTCGTAAGATAAATAAAATTCAAAGGCGAATTTTTTATTCTGGAACGTACGCAGTGTGAAAATTTTTGTTTACCTATGGCTTTATAAAATGTTTTGTAGGAGTATGTCTATTGAGTCGTCAGGTAATTGTATTCATTTATATTTACTAGCTATGTTATAAGTATTCTTATAATTAAATTTATTTTATACCTAGAGTTATTGCTAAAATACCTTACATTCAACGTCTTAGCCTTACACATTCTTGTTTAAATTCTTTTGTGTTTCGTTACCAGTCTGGCCCTAAAGGATTTGAAGATTTCAATAAAGTATTATAAGCTTGAATGGGCTTAACCACAGACCGTAGGCTATTACAATTCCAGCGTATTGGTGAAAGAATATGAAATTTATACCATGTGAAATTAATATTTGAAAGAATCTTGTTTGAGCGATTATGTATTTGCTTGTAAATAGTTTGAGTGAATAGTGTAAATAAAAATAAAAGTTTATATTAATAAAAAACAAAGACAATTCTACTGAATTACTAGACAAACGTACCTATCCCACCGAATTGGTATGATTAAATCCAGAAATTATAATATTTTAGTTTTGGTTATGGAACCCTAAAAAGGGCGACAACAGACTTAAGCTCGGGACCTAAAGTAAACAAACACTTTCGAATCACCGCATCTTTCATTATCTCAGTTTTAAGGACAAAATTTCTCACATAATATCAGACTACAGGTGCAAATTACAACCCTCAGGGCAAAAAGACCCCTGTATCATATATATTGTGCCCAATTTGCCGTGACCCATGAAACGACCTTTCCGTCGCGAAATTGTTTTGAGTTTGATGTGTTTCATCGGGCAGGAGAGTTCATATTAAGTTGGCGGTAACTTGCAGTGATATGGCCACCAGGGGAAATAACAGAGTGTCGCGCGGTAAACTTATAGTGCTGTGAACCGCTTCGTATCACAGATATGTATTTATGTAACATATTTGAGGATTGTAATTGATTTAGGAAACCGGATAAGGTTGGATTTGGCGAGGCCACAGCGTCCAGGCTATATGGACTTAAGCCTTGATATATGTCCCATAAATCCCTCGAGGAAAAATTTATTTGTTACAAAAATAGTGTATGACGAGTGGGAGGAATTCAATTTATTGGTTACCGATACTCTTTTTATTGCATGCACATTTCATTCCCCGACCACAGCTTTTGTCTAGACTGCTTTCTTTGAAATTGTTTATTTTTAGATATTCCAGTATGATGTATTACATAGTATTATATTATCTAAGGTATTACTTTCCTCTGCATTTTTTAAATGTAAGTAAGTAAATAAAAAGTATAGTGCGAAAGTTTTCAAATGTATGTTATAGTAATTATGAATATTCGGTCATTCTGCTTATCAGGATCGTTCAATTGTAAGAATCGTGTAAGTCGATATATTAGGAAAATATTAAATAAGTATAGGTTGACTATAATAGCATTCACATTTATTACAACAATCACCAGATACGTTTTAACCCAACATTTTTTTACGTTACATGTCCAGAGCAACTTATATCCTACACATTATTTACATTTAGGCCAGTTTTGGTGAATTGAAATGATTGGCTGGCCCTCAATGAAATCTACTGTACCCGTAATAAATATCCAACCAATGCTATTTAGATAATCGTCGAAATATAGGTTAGAGAAACAAAATCCTGTAAAACATGGAGAACGAGCTGTTCAAAACGGATAGATCGGACATTTGGCGAAATAAATACAACGCCCTTTCAAACTAAAATCATCTCTATCCGCAAAGAATGAAGTCTCTTTTTCTTTGGATAGGAAATGGCGGCGTGTTTCAAAATGTAATGAAAAGCGAACTAACATTTTTATAGGGGTTTTGAACGACTCTCGGAGCGGCAGCGAACGTTTTACATTTAAGGAATCCTCATTCTATTATATGCGGCGTAACACATCGGCTTTTATGTGCGACAACCATCTTTATTTAGCTTGTGCAACGTTTATTCATTTAAATTCTAATGTAGTGAATTACGAGTGAATTTCGAGGTTTCCCAGTTTACTTTACCGCTAGTTTCACACTTTGACAGTCATTAAAGTCAGAATCGTTTTACTTTTTAATGTCCTACTGTGATAATAGACTTTTAAATGTTCTCTCGTTCTTCTAGTGGTAAGTTTCCGTCTTATATTGTGTCTTTAAGTAGACGCTGAGATATTTGAATATCTACAACTTTTTAAGGAAAGTTTATAAAATTCTTGCGTCTTGAACATTTTATGTTTAGCTTGGTCTTTTTCATGCACCTTTTTAAGCTCTACGTGACATGAATATCCTAGTATGCAGATTCTTATAATAGAGAGTGTAGAATAGTGCTATAGTAGAACAATTAAGTTACTTTATAAAAAGCCAGCTACTCGATCACCTATATAAAACACTCTCTCTTGTAGCATAAACTTCAAAATTGCTAAACAATACATCGAGTCATAAAACACCATGTTAAAATATTTTCCTCGTGCGATACAAGAAGGCCATCAGGAACAAATGTCACTGCACTCAGACGGCACTTCGTCTATCAAAACGTCACGTCTTCTCAGACACTAGGATATTTCCAATATTTGCCGGCGAATGTAATAGTGACTATTTTGCGGTTCCTTTTTGCCTATTTTTTACGAGCGGTCGATATTACGTCGACATGTGGCCCAGAGGTCGGTTATTATTTTTTGCGCGACGTTGATTTCACTAGGTCTCGTATTATAAGGTATCTCTTGTGTACAGCGTGTCGAATGATCTTTATGAAGTGATATTCTTGCTTCTGAAAAGCTGATGAGTTTTAGAGTTGAATTGAATGAGGGTGTGTATGAGGCGTGAGCGTTAATAAGACGTGGGAGTACAAATTTTTTATATTTTATCAACTAGATTAGATTTTTGTTGGGAAAAGTCTTATTAAAGAACGTTTGGGATATGAATTAGTCACTTTATGTAGTAACGAATGTCCGTAAAGTACTCAAATAAGCTGAAATAGAGCAAAGGCATTGCTATTAAGCTTAAATGAATCTTTATTATTTATACGCTAAGAAGAGCCAAGAACTCGTGGAGCTAGGATCAAGTCGTAAATATGAAGGAGTAATAATTAACAAGGGCAAAAACTAGGCTAGCAAAGTGAACTGTTGTATATGTCGCAGTCATCTGGTTGAATTTGCTATTTGATTGAATGACTAGCGCCTTCATTTAATTGAATGACTAAAGGACAACTCGTCAAGTTGTTGAATGTAACGTTCAACGTCTTGACTGAACGTCATTTGGCATATCTGCTAACTAGTTGGACGTTGAGTGACGCTTGTTAAATTAACGTTCAGCCTAGTTATTCTATTGAATGTCGTCATTCAATGAACGCGCTAGTCATTCAGTCAAATAGCAGATTTAACCAGGTGATGGCGACATATTATATAGAAGGAGGTCAAGATTCCTCGCCGCCATATTAAAGAAGATAATATTCACAACTTTATATCTAGTGCATTTTTATGATATGAACTTTTAGTGTACTCGTATATTACGCGAATGTTACATTACTTTAAAATGTAGCTGTAAGTTATTCCGTCTTTGTGTGCATTATGGAACGGAAGGGAATATTTAGAGAGATGTTTCGGGATAGATTGAAATAAGTATTAATGAAATTGGGAGGATTTGTATTGTGTATTGTTTCAGCATTTAGCCAGATTTAAAATTAATTTTTAGTTATATTTTTAATCTGAGACGTGGGCTCAATTCTTTTTCGTATAATAAAAAAATCTAATCTGAGGTCTAAAATAATAAAAAATAAGATTCTAGATAAAATTTAGATAGTTATATATATTCTTAAGCTTAGCGAAATTAGAGCCGAAAGCAATTTTATGTGTAATTTTAGATAAGACTCCCACATATTTCATGTAATACTATTTAAATTATTTACGTAAATATGCCAGATGAAACGATTTACTAAATTAAGATTTGGAAAGCGGTGAAATGTTTATTTAGTTTATTTACTTTTAATTGTATCATGTTTGTGATTAATGACATAAGTAGGTATCGACTCTACGTTATATCAAAATGATTTGATTTGATTTGAAAAAATGTTAACAACGATTGTTAAAAATGTTATAGTTGGGAAGGTCTTCCCTATTCATTGTGTAAAATATATTATGCACTTTATTAAATCTCGAGGGTTAGTTTTTTAAGGTGATTATGTTGCATAGATTCTTAATCAGTCCAGATAGTCAGTTTCAAACTCTAAGAGTACCTTGTAGGATTATATATGTGGTAAGTGTTATTTCTAATTATATTAGTATGACATTCATAAATGAGTCTAGTTAGTACTATACAATTGTGTGAATTGTTACCATTAATTGAGGCACTAATAATAAATCACAGGTGTTACAAAAATACAGTTTTTTATTCAAGCTTTTTTAATATTTTGGTCCAAAAAAAAGCTGATATTTATAGTAAACTTTCACGTCATATTGTGCCCTTTTGTGATTTTTATCGAGTGACGTGGCGGGTGAAATTAAAGGAGTAGAGATCAAAGGGCGCCCGCATCCCGCAGAGAAGAGTTTGTTTAATTTAAGTTTTATTGTGGCCGGACTCTGGGTGACCGTCTATATGTATACTTGTTACGAACTTTTCATTTGGATTATCTTTTTGTTCCAGTGATTTACTACTTTCATTTAATTGTTGCAGATATTAGCTTAAATGGTTAGGATACGTATCAATGTAAATAGGCTTTTTATGAGCGATGTTTTGAGAGAAATAGTAATAAAAAACTTTATTAGATTCGAAAGCTTGCTATTTGGTAAATATTGGTTTCATAGTTGATGAAACTATACCTTACATTATAAATGTTTTATAGATAAAATGAGATACCTATATAAAAGGGTGCATTATATTTTGTGCTAAGAGAAACTTACATGTGATAAAATATCATTGCGTGTGATGTTTCAATGCAAAAGGTTAAACAATTAAACATTTACATCAATCTATAAGGTATTTCCTATCCCTTTGATTAAACTTCCATATTTTAATTACAAGAAGGGTGTTCTAACGAAGCTTTCTAAAAATACCCACATAGAATCTTGTTACAAGTGACTTTCATGTTGACGAATTCGATTTGATCTCGTGAAGTTTGCCCATGAAGAGAAAATACAGTAATTTCGTAGAACTTACGATGTGCTCAAACAATATTGGATGAAGTGAAGATTTAACACAAGAAAATGCTACTAAATGAAAAATTTCAAACGCCTTTGTGTATTATAACAGATAATATAATACTACGTATTACTGTTGTATTACGGATAGCATTACTGAGAAAGACTGTCTGACTTTTAACGATTTGCAAGCGGATATTGATAATTGTTATTATAATTGAAATAAGGATAGGTACGTTTAGAATTTGGTGTTGCATCAAATAAATTATTTGAAGGTGAGAACTTAGTAATTTGGATAAAGGGATATATGAATATTTCCTTGCTGCAAATGAGCAAAGTAATATTATAGGTTCTCGTTTGTCTAGTAGAAATTTGAAATTAAGTTTTACGAGTGTGAATGAATATATATTTTATATAAAATAAAACAGTACATATTAGTTTAAATTCAGTTGCATACCAACCTTATTTTTATTGAATTTTGTAATATAATAATTTCTTAACATGTTCCATCGTAGTATTTAACTATTAATCACGATTAATGACTACAGGCATGTTTCCTATTAGTTTGATGATGAATTTTAATCAAAATGAAAGCGTACGAGCTGAAATTCTAAATATTTAATACCGTAGATTTAAACCAAACTGTAAATAAATTACTCTATAGGTACAAATATAAATATTATTTTGTGTTTTATAACATATCTATTGAAAAACTGTTGATCATTACAAATCTACAATATAAGTATAGATAGACTTACACTATGTGATTAATTTTGTCACTAAGGGTGGATTTGATAAATCGAGATTACACTTCAGACACCTTTACCATTTTACCAAAGCTTTAACAATATCATTTACTAATGAATACGGACAAAGACAAACAATATCTGCTTGTAACATTTACCAAGAATAATGTCTACACGATTCTATGTAGTTTAATTTGCAGTGGGAATAAAAGTTCTCCCTTTTATAATTTGAATCCATTTCATATAATTTTATTCTTTGAATGAATCAAATAATGCATCTACTAACTACGTGTGCTAACGGGAGTTTTAAAATAACATTAGGTTAACTATCTGAAATAATACCTATTTAAATAATTTAGTTAAATTTGCTGTATCTTTAATTTGCTTATATTAAAGTAACAGGATTGAAATATGTTACTCGTGCTCGCGTTTTATGTTACACAACAAAGTCATTATTAATTTATGATAAATCCAGGGTTTAGCATATAATCTCCGCTCATCTCGACCCTGCCAACAATTGTTGAGCTTCTGGCTGCCCTTTGGATTTGTTAATATTAATCCGTTACCTGCTTTATAAATTTAAACATTATATCTACGTTATTCTTTGCTGAACTATATAAATCTAGTGTCTTGCTAGTAAAAAATATTATAATATGTTTTTAAAAGGTATAGTTAAAAGCTCTACACTGTTAAAATATTCTTTATATATCTAATACTAGATTTCCGCCCGCGGCTTCGCCCGCATTTTCAAAGGAAAACCCGCATAGTTCCCGTTCCCGTGGGATTTCCGGGATAAAACCTATCCTATGTGTTAATCCAAGTTATACCCTCTATATGTGTGCTAAATTTCATTGTAATCAGTTCAGTAGTTTTTACGTGAAAGAGTAACAAACATCCATACATCCATACATCCATACATCCATACATCCATACAAACTTTCGCATTTATAATAGTATCTAATATTCTAATATATCTTATATATAAAATTCTCGTGTCACAATGTTAGTCTGCATACTCCTCCGAAACGGGTGGACCGATTCTCATGAAATTTTCTGTGCATATGGGTAAGTCTGAGAATCGGCCAACATCTATTTTTCATATGTACCACGGGCGAAGCCGGGGCGGGCCGCTAGTATATTATAAAGGCGAAAGTTTGTAAGGATGTATGGATGTATGGATGTTTGTTACTCTTTCACGTAAAAACTACTGAACCGATTACAATGAAATTTAGCACACATGTAGAGGGTAACTTGGATTAACACATAGGATAGTTTTTATCCCGGAAATCCCACGGGAACGGGAACTATGCGGGTTTTCCTTGCAAACGCGGGCGAAGCCGCGGGCGGTAATCTAGTTTTTAATAATTGCTATATCTACTAGAAACCGTAAAAAAATAGAGCAAATTATTATCAACAAATTGAACCGCTATAACATTATATTCTCATCAACAATTCTTAACACCAGCAAGTTCTACTTCCCCATGTATAGAAACTGTATTCTTTATTCGTTCATTATTCGCTTGGCTTCTTGGAAATCAATTCAACATTTTATATATCAATTTTTGAACTATATTAATGGATCGAAAATAGCCGGTCCAATCAAGCGAATAAATCTTTGACGGACGCATGAAATTTCGCCCGCTGATTGGTAAAATGATTGCAGTTTATTTGACACTCGAAATGCCTTCGATCGTTATTGGCTGTCGATAAATAAATCGACCACTACAGTAATGGAACATGGAACTTCCATCTGCTGAAGTATGTTATATTCTTTATTAATATCGATAGCTATTGTATTGTCAATAAAAGATCAAAGAAAGGTGAACTGAGTGTGTTCTGTCCTTAAGGAAATGTGATTGGGAAGTGAATTGAATTGTAAGTAATGGATAAAGTTGTTTTTGTTTACAGACGTGGACTGGTTTATAAATATAGTGGGAGAATAAGTGCTTATATTTTCTAAGATGTGTATACTATATTAAAATCTGTGATTAAAATCAATAAGTACTATATTTAACTGAGTTCTCTGTCATAATTATATTTAGGTTAATTTATCAAAATTGATTTAATTTTTTACTACTAACCTAATAAAAATGATAATAGTGATGTATTATAGATATACTGTACACTATAAAACGAATAAATCAAAGTGGAATAATTTCGACATCATAATAAATAGTATTCGAGATAAACCGGCGAACACGCCTAAAACAAGCGTAATCCCAACGCTAAAACTTTAATAACAAACGGAATCCCGAACAAGTTGGAACAAATAAATGCAAATATCGTAGTTTCACAATATGTCGGTACGACACTAACGGACGATATTAGTTGGTAACTCGTTAACCGTACTTAAGGAAATTTAGGTCGTCCCGTATCGTTGGGGCCAATTTATTGCGTACACCTACGATCTTCTCACGGTGGGACACTGCATTTCTTGCTCTGTTACTAATTAATTGCGACCGTTTACACGTGATGTGGTTTCCGTGGTATCGTCTGAGAATCGGTTCAATACTGATTATTTATAAATTTGAATTATATTTAGGAGATATTGCGCTACTTATTTTCATCTGTAACCTTATGTTAGTACCTGAAGTGGATATGATTGTCTACATGTGTAGGTTTCCTATTAACTGCCGCCTGAAACAATAATAGTGTTATGAATTTTTTCTCTATACGAAGGAATCGTATAGAGTTAAAAAAATTCACTCACAAATAAAGTAACCATTCTATCTTAATTTAAATAATTAATATGTAAACTTCGAAAAAAATACGAATATAAATGTAGGTTTCAATTTAAAATAAATATGGGCTAGATAGGTTTGCGTTCTGCAAATTTAAAAAATACTTCATAAAAACATATTACTTTGATATGATAAAGTTATAAAACATTGAGAAAATATTTCTGTGTTCCCAAGTTGTAAATATAAATGACGACAAGTTTAAATTTTAATGGAAATCGTAAAATATTGTACAATTTCACCTGAATAAATATTGATATGAAATCCGAAATTTATTGATAATATAGGAAAATATCCTGAATCTATAATGGATTTCATAGACATATTGAACAATACAACCGATTTTCGAGTTAACATGACTTCTTGTGTTATCTAACAAATTTGATATAATTAAGTTCTTTAATATCTCTAGGTATATTAATTTGATCATATGTTTTGTGGATGTTGTTTTATCTAACCTCATTCCGTAATTGTTCATCTGTATATATAAAGAACACCTGAATTATACAAAGGTATCTAATCTGCTAGATTCAGTTAGTGTTATAAAAGGGATCATGGTAGAGATAAGAGCAATATTTGCTTCAAAAAGTAGTAAAGTGGAAATAGCTACAAACTAATAAGCACAGATTACTAAATAATACTAATAGTACTAATTTCTAAACATATTCTTAACTCAAACATTTATTTACTCCACGGAGAGACTTCGACAGCTTAGTCTTCCATTGAAACAACCCGTATAATTTGCAAAACAATCTTTGTTCGAGCAACGAACAAATATTTTATTTTAAATTACTTATTATCCATAGTTACATTACATTAATGACAATTATTGAGCAATAACGTAAATGAGGTCAAGCTGCCTCAGCATTATTATCGTGCGACGGCCGAGCCGGCCGGAAAGCGCAGTTCTTCCATAGCAGCGCCCGAGTGCTAATCTATCCGCTCGAATCCGCGTGAATTATATATAATTATTAGCGATAATTAAAGTGTTCCCAGTTATCCCATAATATCATAGCATTATTAGCAGCTTATAACGCGACCTAAATACAGTCCACATTCGATGTAATACGTAAACCGTACATTTTCGAGCCGGATTACAGTAAAAAAGTGTGCCGCGTCGCGAGTGTAAAGTGTGACGTGGAACCGGAAATCCACGTGTCCCTTCTTCCCCCGTGATATTTATTCAGCGTATTATCTTATAACTACAAGCAAGCAGCATATCATTCAACAGCAGCCAAAATTCGCATTTTAACGAGATACAAAATCCAGCATTTTCAAGCCACAAAAGAGCTTGCGTCAGCTCCACGTGTCGCCACGCGCATCGCCCCGAGCAAAGTACAGCCAGCCATAAGCAAAACCCTCTATCAGAATATCTAGCAGCAGCATTCGAGCGGAATAGAAATTAACAGAACAGCAGAATTAGCAGAATCAGCAATTATCTATCAGCGACCAGCATATAGCAAGTAGCAACCAGAAATTATCTATCAGCGACCAGCATATAGCAAGTAGCAATCAGAAATTATCATTCAGCGACCAGCATATAGCAAGTAGCAATCAGAAATTATCATTCAGCGACCAGCATATAGCAAGTAGCAATCAGCAATCCGTGAACTGCAAAAGGCATCTAGCAACTAGCATCTAGCAACTAGCATCTAGCAACCAGCAATTAGCATCTAGCATCCAGCATCTAGCAACTAGCATCTAGCAACTAGCATCTAGCAACCAGCAATTAGCATCTAGCATCCAGCATCTAGCAACTAGCATCTAGCAATTAGCATCTAGCAACCAGCAATTAGCATCTAGCACTTGGCATCTAGCATCCAGCATCTAGCATATAACAATCAACTATAAGCGACCAGCAACTAGCATTTAGCATCAAGTATCTAGCAATCAGCAACTATCAATTAGCATCAGACGATCAGTGACCAAAAATTAGCATCTAACAATCAGCAAGCAGCAAATAGCCATCAGAAATTAGCAACAAGGAATCAGCAACCAGCAACCAACAAGACGTAAGCCAGCCGCCTACGTCATCAGCACGTGCCGCCACGCGTCAACCGCCACGTCAGCCAGCAACAGCAAGCAACCTAAGGTATC